>VDFB02114380.1:0-24943 GCA_007258455.2 Sequoia sempervirens
TCCCAAAGTTGGGGGCATGTCATCTACCAAAAGTCAAGTTGAAGGAACACCATCTACGACATGTCATGTTGAAAGTACATCAACATTCACATCTCAAGTTGGAGACACGCCATATTACACATCTCAAGTTGAAAGTACACCATCTTTTACATCTCAATTTCAAGGTACACCATCCTTTTCATCTCTAGTTGAAGGTATGCCATCTATCCCCAATGTTGTTGACATTCCTAATGTTGAGGAAACTCTACTTTTGAGAACACCTCCTAGAGTTTTGCATAGAAAGCCTAAGTATTTGATTGATATTGATGCTAATATTTTGAAACCAATGGTTGATAAGATTCCAAATTGTACTTGTCAAAGATATGCTAAGAGGATATGGAGATTAATTTTTTGAGAAGTTAAATGAGATTGAAAGATGTCAACTATTTGTTGAAATGATGAGACAGCTAAAATTTAGGCCCATCATGAATATTCTTGGGCTAAGAACATTAGATGATTCAAGTGAGAAATATATTGTAAAGAATCTAATGAGTGCATATAAGAGTGTGGGTTCTATCTTGTGCACGAAAGATAGTAATGTCACTTGATATGTCATGACATCAACAATAGTAAGAAATCAAACTAAGAAAGCATACCTAGCATTAAAAAGACAAATAAAAAATTGAAAATAAGTATATCATCTCTAATGAGAGCCATGGGAAGGCATCAAAGAGTGGAGGATCCAAATAACAATAAATTATAAACATTCTTCGGTAGACTACCGTGAAAAGATAAAATAATTTTTGAAGGCTTGAGATCCCTAATTGAAGAACTTTGGGAGAATAACAAAAGGGTCTTTCCCAATCAAAGAGATGTTTAAAGGTGGATTGGTAGTCAAATCCATGTTTTAATATGTGATGTGAAGTTTATTGGTGTCAATCTTTGAGTCACAAAACTTGGAAACTAAAGGTTGCATACTTAGCTGGAAGTTTGTCCAATAAGTTGAAGACCAATTGATCATCCTCTTTCTCAATACCACAATCTTTTAGTTGTGCTCTTAGCTCATTTTCCTTAGTGACATAATCTTGAATTGTGTCAAAATCCTTAGGATCAAGTCTTAGGAGATCATGTTCAAGCTTGTATCCCTTAACCTTATCAACCTTTCCATACAAAGCAACAAGTTTATCCCAAGCTTCTTTGGAAGTTTGTGGGAAGGGGTCTATTGAAATTGAAGGTGGAGCATTTAATGATGTTCTATGTGTGCCTACTTTGTCAAGGAACATCCTTTCCATCTATCAGATTACACATAGTGGTACAGGAAAGAGTGTAGAGTTCACACTAGATTCTATCATTGTTCGAGATTTGCATAACAGGGCTCTTGTTATGGTTAAGGGGAGGTTGATGTCGTTCTTAGTTCTAAAGCGCTCTCATATTTTTTCTCTTATTGTGATTGATTCACCTAGTATGGACGCAGGGAGATAGTATGGTTCACTTGAATCTTGGAGTGCTCACTACTCCTGAGGCTCTTGAACCTATACTTGATACTACATCTCCTACATTGGTAAATTACGCGATGATATGTGTGTCCCAGCCGGTTTGGTCTGCTAGCCGAGTCCGGTCTGCTTGATTGCATACCTTGTCTTCGGTAGTTTCATGGGATGACTATTTGATAGACATTGGTAGCTTGTTTTGTGGAGTCCTACATTTGTAGACTTGGGAGACACATTTGATTACTTACATCTTCTCTTTGATGAAGGTGATTCTTCTTCAGTTGTGAGGGAACACTCTGACCCTCCTCTACATGATCAATCTTTTGAGGTTGATGTGATTGTGGATGCATCTTTACAGCAGTTAGAGGAGGCCACTTTCTCTCTTGAGGAGACATCGTCTTTGGAGTATGTTCTACCTACATCCTTTCTAGATCTTGAGTTGTCTTTTTCATCAGATGAGAGTGTTGTTGCAAATGGGTTTTCACAGGTTCCAGGAAGTGACTACATTGCAGCTTCACATGATTTGGGAAAGGAATCTTTCAGCATCAACACAGGAAAATTTGAGCAAATTTCAGAGACTTACATTTTGAGGGTTCTTCCTTCTTCACTTGTGGATTGGGGAGACTTCATTCATGCACCTTTGGTGTGGTTTCTTCCTAAGGGGAGGAACATTGTTTGATAGTTTTGGAGCAGCTTCTTCATTCCTTGTCTAGCATCTTCCATGGGTGATCATTATACATTGAGGGGGGGGGGTACTTTGTCTCTCTTCTTCTCTTGTATGGGGGGGACTTTTTCCTCACATGGGGTTTTAATCGCTTCCTCATTGCTATCTTCATAGGCTTTTTGTATTTCCATACTCTCTTTTTGGGGTAGTTTTTTCCCTCACGGCTTTTCTATCTTTACTCCACTTGTGAGGATTGCATTTACAATTGTACGCCAAGATTTACCCTAACATGGCTTTCGAGTTTTTGGGACCCATCTTGTATCTTATCTTACATGGTTGGCTTGAGTGTACATTCCCAGTTGTCGGGGACCCATGCTTGCATCTTATCTTGCATGGTTGGCTTGAGTCTTATTTTTCAACTTATTTTGCTCAAGAATCAAAAGATCTATGATAGCCCTCAAAAGATGGTGATGTAAAGTTGCTAATTGTCAATCGTTAAGTCTGAAAACTTGAAACAAATGCTACATACTCAGCCAGAAGCTTGTCCAACAAGTTGAAGACCAATTGATCATCCTCTTTTTCAATACCACAATATTTTAGTTGTGCTCTTAGCTCATTTTCCTTAGTGACATAATCTTGAATTGTGTCAAAATCATTGGGATCAAGGCTTAGGAGATCATGTTCAAGCTTGTACCCCTTAACCTTATCAACCTTTCCATACAAAATGCTTGGCTTAAACATAGTACATTTATCCAACATGGAAAATGAGATCATCACGAGAGCCAGACATCTTGGTGTGCGATTGCCATAGAAGTTTTTAGTAGAGCCAATCCATATATCGGTTGGATGCTTAGGATGTCGAGGTGAGTTATGGTTCCATCAATAGTAAATTAAACCTTTTTCCATTAGTTTTACTCCATGCACGTACTTTCCATGTAGCATAATTATGTACAGTTAAGAGTGGAACTTTAGATGAACCCATGATGAAATTCAAGAGAACAAGAGAGAAAATAGGAACAATCACACAAGAGACACCCCCCAAATTCACTCAATCAAAGTACCCCCCCCCCCAAAAGGATGATTTTTGCACTTTATAATGTTATAATGCAATGCATGTACAATAGGCCACTTGAAACTTGGCTAAGTGGACTTATGATTTCTGATTTACAGCTTGCCACAATTAGGCTGAGAATAGACTAGAACAATGATGCAAAGACCTAAAATTCAGATCTATGCAATACAAGTGCCAAATAGGCCAAAAAAGGACCATATGTTGAAAGTACAAAATACACTCAAGATTGCTTCAAACTGATTGTATATTCAAGAATTAGATGAAAAATCATGCACTTTAAAAAAAATGACACCTAAAAAGGAGTTCATATGTGCCTGAATGGAGCATTAGAAGTTGTAGATTTGAGGATTGGACATGTACAGTGTTGAAAAATTGCATATTCTGGAAAATCTGTCCACCAAAATTAGAAACCGAGTACACCACTGTGAAGTACATGAAAAATGAGCCCAAATAAAAAAAGATTGCTTGAAAAAATGCCTTAAAATGAGCAAGTTATGAGCCTTCAAAGTCGGATTGCAAAAATGAAAACTCCATTGGCGAGGGGGGGAATTTTTTTTAACCAGTGTTGACATCATCGCTAACGCATGATGATGTCATCAAACATTGTGATTAAATTTGACGGCCTGTGGCCCATCAAAAAAGAATATGCTCCTAGGCTGAATATTCTGTGAAATCTAAGGTTAAAGTTGACAGGTGTTTGATCATTGCGCCTTGGTCTGATGATTGGAATATACCCTCAAATCTATAGAATATGCTGATGCAGCCAGAATATTTGACAATCGCCAGAATCTTGAGATTCACCGTTGGTGGAGATTTTAAAGTCGCCCGATGATTTGTCAAATTGTTGAGTCTTTCTTTATGAGGCCACCGATTATTGAAAGTGTTCATCATGATATTTGCAGTTGTCGGAGTGTTTTGGGGTTGCCAAAATTTGAGAGATCGCCGATATATATGAAGTTGACCGATTAAGAAGCTCAACTGCTTGTCGGTTATTGAACAACGACCACCGGAGAATTTGTGGTCACCGGCTGATGGTGTGGGTCGCGAGTTGGATGGGCCACTGTAGGTTGCCACGTGGTTGTCTATGGGGCTCGCGAGTACTAACAGTACTCTATGGAGTACCTTGCAACTGTACAGTCTACTATCTGCATAATTAAAGCTTTTCTTGATTTTTTTTATTTTTTATTTTTTATTTTTTTGATTTATGAAAAATCAAAATACAAATTTTTTAATTTTTTATAATTTTTTGATTTTTCACCAAAATATTTCTAAAAATAAATACAAGTAATCTACAAAATAAAAAAATGATTTTTCTAAAAAAAAAATTGCAGATGATATTTATTTATACAAAATTAGAAAACCCCAAATATAGATTTTTTAGGGGTTTTTTAATTTTTCTAAATAATATTCTCATGAATTTTTGCTAGAATTTTTTTGAGGAATAATTTTTCCAAAACTATAGAAAAAAATTAGAAAATTTAAAAAATACCCAAATTGGAGAATTTTTTTGATCTAGAGCTCTCGGAGTTCGATTTTGACGAAAAAAAATGCAATCCCAACTGGAAACAACCTTCTAAATCCAAATTTGAAGTTAGATCTAGTCTAGGACACACCAAAATGCTACTACTCCTCAAATTTTCCTCTTGACCACCTTCACACGAGTTAGGATCTCCCAACAATGGCTATGCAAAAGGCCTCCAACCTCTCTGATACCATGTAAGAACTTATGAAAAGAAACAACATGATCAAGAGACTAAACGTAGCACAAAAGAGAGAGAGAAAATGAGAGAATATGATGATTGTATTCTCAATATGCATGAAGATAGTCAATGGAGATAGATAGTTACAAGCATGTACAAGGCTTTCTTATAAAGGCAAGCTAGGACACAATGAAGAGCCATGAATGAGACACGTGTCCCAATCATGTGCAGGGTAGGTAGAGAGAAATAATAGATAATTCCATGAAAGGTGGATCACCCACCAAAGGTGCAATTATCATGCCACGAAAAGTGGAGATAAAAAGGTGATAACTAGATCAAACCATAAAGAGTGGAATTTCTCCTACACACACTTCCCTAGGTGTCCAACTCATATCTCTCAATGTATGCACAGACCTAGATGCAAGATGCAAATAACTAGGTGTCACAAGTGCAACCTATAATAATATGAATTCCCTAAGTAAGCTTAAGTAATGTGTAATAAGTAAAATACTCATTTACACCAACAAAAATATGTTGAAAATACTTTATAGTAATATGCCACTTCAATGGGGCAACCTCCTAATCCACTTTGAGGGGGATACCTCCAATAGTCTTCAATAAGAACACAATACTCAACTTGGTGATGAAATAAGACTCACAACCTCCTATATATACATATCTATGCCTAGGATATCACCCAACCTAACTTACATAACCCTATATAAGCTCTACATCGACCTAACTAACTAAATAACAATATAATAATGATAATATGACTTAATTAAGAGTTAATGTAGTCATAAGCTGACTACTCATAACCCGATACACACTATAGGGGTAAGGGTATAACACTTTCAAGTCTCCTCCTCCCTCTATCCCTCCCTCCCTCTCAAGTCTCTCCCTCCCTCTATCTATCCCACCCCCTCTCTCTCTCCTAGGTCTCTCCCTTGGGCACCCTACCTAGATAAATATCTCTCTCTGGTATCTCCCTCCCTCTATCCCTCCCACACTACCTAGAAAACTCTCTCTCTCTCTTTCTCATAGTTCTGTCCCTACCTATTAATCCACCTCCTCTCTCTCTCTCAAGCCTCTCCATCTAACCCTACATAGATAACTATATCTATCTCCCACTCCCTCCCTCTCTCTCAAGTCTCTCTCTCCCTCTATCCCTCCCACTATCTCTCTCTCTCTCAAGTTTTTCCTTCCCACCCTACCTAGATAACTCTCTCTACCTCTCTCCCTCTCTTCAAGTCTCTCCCTCCCACCCCCTCTCTATCTACCTCTCTCTCTCTCTCTCTGCCTCCCTCTTTCCATCCCACCCTACCTAGACAACTCTCTCTCACTCCAACCCCCTCTCTCCCACTCCCTCTCTCTCTTAGGATGCTCCCTCCCTTTATCCCTCCAACCACCCTCTCTCTCTCTCAAGTCTCTCCATCCCACCCTAACTAGATAAATCCCTCTCTCTCAAGTTTCTCCATCCCTCCCACCCCTCTCTCTCTCCCATGTCTCTCCCTCCATCTATCCCTCCCACCCTCTATCTCTTGGGTCTCTCACTCCCTTTATCCCTCCCACCCTACCTAGACAACTCTCTCTCAGTCCCTCTCTCTCAATTTTGTCCCTCCATCTATCCCTCCTATACCCCCTCTCTCTCAGGGCTCTCTTTCCCACCCTAGCCTAGATAAATTTCTCTCTATCTCTGTATCAGGTCTCTCCCTTTGTCTATCCCTACCACCCTTCCTAGATAACTATCTCTCTATCACTCCCTCCCTATCTCTCTTAGGTCTCTCCCTCCTACCCTACCTAGATAACTCTCTCTCACTTCCCCCCCTCTCTCTCACTATATATATATATATTATAATTTAGTATTTAATATATAATATATATACTATATATAGTATCTCATATATAATATATATATTATATAGTATATAGTATATAATATATAATATATAATGTATTTAATATATATTATATTATATAATAAATAATATATAATATATTAGTATGTAATATATATATATATATTAATATATATAAAAATATATACATAAACTTGGTTAAGAGGGCATACTAGCAAGAAAAAACCAAGAAGAAAATCTCCAGTTATAGCCCAATTGATACAAAAGTTTGATTTGAATTATTACAGTAAATTACAAAATTGTCTGACATGTAGGGGATCAATTATCATATTTTCAAAAAAGACTAACTATAGTACCACCACCTTAACCCATCTAAAGACCCAATGCTTGATTGATACAAAATAAGGCATGATTTTCAAACGTGTGTATGCAATTCCTTTGCCAAAAAACTGAATCAAATCATTTTAACTACCTTGATTTTTATCTACTCCTTGATTCACTCTGCACAGGTTGAATTCTAGTCTTGCACCACAATTTTTCATCCTCCTGCTTAGTTTTATTGGGAAGAGGAATCTCCCTTGCAAAAAATTCATAGCTAGCAAAAGGAACCTCTTCATCTAATGTTTGAGCCACGACTTCTATCCGGCTAGTTGCCTTGAAACCCTGGTGCAGAGAGTTGGTACACTCCACACATGGGAAATCATGAGATTCTTTGAGCACTTGAGCTTCATATTCAATTTGCACATGATCCCAAAGGAAAGAAACGACATATAACTTTTCTTTAATTTCAAACTCTAGAGACACATAGATTCTCTTGTCATGTTTCTTTAGAGCATATATCATAAAATAATCATTTTGAAATTGAAGACCCAATCTGATAGCTTCAAATATTTCTTCAAACTTAGATTTTTCTTTTACACATTCATGAGGGAATAAGCTTCCAATGTATCCCTCCCCAGTGAACAAATTGTATTTTTGCACAAGAGATAGCAAATCATTGTTATCAAAGAACTGAGGGTTAACAATTTTTTCTACAATTAACTCTAATTCCCTCAATGATTGAAGTAAATCCATAGCATTTGATAAGAATATTGAGAGCACCTGAGAACATAATAGTAAGCGTCGAGCATTTAGGCAGATGATCTCCATTCCCAGCACTGATCGAACCATATACTCCTTCGATGTGGGTACCCATTTGAAATGAATATCCATTTTTTCTGAAAAAATCAACAGCCTTAGGATTTACCTCAAGGTTGCCTTGGGATTTGGCTTGGGGGAGTCATACTTGGAAAGTCAACTAAAAAACATGTTTAGAAAATTTCCATAGTTTTCCAAAGTTCATCCTTGTGGCTGATGACTTTTTTTAATCCAAATTTGATGAATGAAAGGGGTTGATTGAAAAAATTGTGATCTTTCCACCAATATAAGACATGCCTTATTTTGAATTTAATAGATAATTATTATTTAATTTTTACATACATTACGTACGATTAAAGTCCTGATTAATAGGTTGATTGAAAAACTTATATAATTTTCAAACTATTTCTCAATTTTTGAATATGAAAGATGTATCACATTCTATGATTCCCATACTATAGGATAAAAAAAATGAATTTCATAAATTTTTTACCAAGTTATGGTGGTCAAACAAACACGTTTTAATAAAATTTTCTAGTAAAAAATTCATAACTAATTATTTACTTACAAAAAAATTACAAATAAATGTGGCACATTCAAGCATGTGTCCTCTACTCATATTGAAATTTCCATTTTTTTTCTTGCACTTATGTTGGTCACACATAAACTTGATTTTTATTTTTTCATGAAAATTTAGTACTACTGCATTGAAATTTCAATTTTTCACAAAATAGATTTACTTTTTTCAAAAAAAGGACTAGTAGCTTGGAAACTACATTCAATTTGCTAAAATTTATGTTTTTACATATTTTTCAAATTATGTAAATAACCTATTCAAACTTTTGTGTCAAGTTTCCTTACTTTATTTTTCTAAATTTTCATTGCCACTTAAGGGCCTAGTTTGGACCCCCATGATCCTGCACTGACCCATCTTGGTAAGGGTTTGATTTTGTTTGATTTATTTTCTAACTTTTTTTTATAATAAATACATATCAATATTTGGTTTTGTTTGATTTATTGTGCAACTATAAGTAAAGCTTCCTAGAATTGTAACAGGTAGTTTTGTGTCATATCTTTTTAATTTACTATTAATAGATTGAAGAAAAAGTTGTAGGGAGATTGTTTTTGGCTTGACTCATTTTGATGACAACCATGGTTAATATGTGGTCCATCACTTGCCACTTAGAGATCTGGGAGTATCCTCACTAATTTCAATTGAAGAGATTTATTGAAGAGAAAGTAGATGAATCTCACTATGAGTCAAGGTTTTCATCTTGCAATTCAAGATTTTTGCATGAATGCCTAATCTCTAAAAGCAAGCCTATTTACATTTGTTTTAAAAAATTTGAAATATTTTTAAGAAATATATTTTGTGCATAATTTGTAACCATATTGAGAGAGATTTGTTGGGAATTTTGAGCATGGTGTTTTGAACACTAGCTTTTTTTAGTTGTACATGTCATTGCCCTTCAAACAAGAAAATTATATGGAAGACAGTTTGATAAGTTCTTAGATAAAATTAGTTGACAACTTATAATACTTCAAACATGAGCATTTATACTACAACTACGAACAATCAGACCTACTATATAATGATAGCTAGAAACAAAAATTTAGTAGAAAGGGAAGGTTGAAAAAAATGTTACAATGAAAATTTAGGTCATTTAACAAAAAAAGTCATAGGAAAATATTACAAATGCTCTTCGAACACATTTTTTCTAGGGTTAATTGGTCTTGAATAGTTTTATAGTAATTGTGCATGGTGTGAAATGTGAAAAGTTAGTATCAAGACAAACCTTAATGAAACTATTTACATTAAAGATTCAAAGCAAAGTAAACTATTCTAAGTTGCATCTTAACAAATCTTTCAAGAATGTCTCATTGTCCTCTATTCCTAATGATTTATTAAACTATTTGGCCCTAAGATTTCTATGAGCACAATGGTTGTTAAAATGACTACTTAGGAAACGAGATACCATTCAACATGCAAGCCAACTTAATGCATACATGAAACTATATGAAAAAAATGATGGTGAATGCCATGATGAGTGGAGGATGATGTTTATGATAAATGGAAAAAAGAAGGTGGAAACTATGGTAGTGAATTATATGATTCTACATATGATCAAATGTAAACTTAAAATGAACTAATCTAAAATTCAACTATGATGCAATATGGATGATAAAATACAACTATGAAGAAAGATTTAAAGCTAAGATGTAAATGCAAAGAAAAACATGATGTAAAGACTAGGTATAAGACTCCAAAATGCTCCAAGCTTCAATGATAAACCTGCATGATAACTTTACTTCAATTGTGGATGAAAAATAAAAGGTCCAAGGGTTGTATTTTGTGATACCCCTCATGTTGTTGTTACTCTTATGGATGGATTTTGTACTTGGTTGTGTGGGTGATCAGTTCACCATTTTGGTTGTGCATGGATTGATGGTTTGGTTGATTAGTTGCATTGGCTTTTACATATGTTGTTAGATGACACATTTCATGGTGATCATGTTACATGACTATTTTGTGGTGTTCTTTAATAATATATATAGTGATGTTGTGAGTTTTATGTTGTTATAATGTTTGGTGTGTTTGTTAGTGTGTCTTGGTGAAAGGACAGAGTGGCATCACTTGCTTGCAAGTGCCCTACTACCTAGCGATTACCTTTCACAGTGTGTTTGTTATGGTGACTTACATGCTTCATGACATTGGTTCCATGTAGGATGCAGGTACTAGACATCGACTCCACTTGCTTGTCAAGTTTGAGCGTGTCTCATAAACTCAATAGGATTGATGTTGAAAGAGAGTGGTTAGGAAAGTGTTCCCGTCCCAAGTTCGTCTTCTGTGAGTCCATTGTTGTCTTTGTTTCTATTTGCCTTTTTGTGCAATTGTGTAGCGTTGATTAATATTTTAGTTGTGATTTAATTAATTTTTGTTAAGTGTAATTAATTATTATGTTTAATTAATAGTGTTATTATTGTTAATTATAGTTAAAGTTGATTGAATTATATTCTTGATTAAAAGGATAATTTAAATAAAATGTATGTTACTTTGTTATTACTTAGAATGTTAAATTTTCTTTACAATTTAGAGTTAATTAAATTGCTTATAAAGATTATATTATTATTATTATTAGTAGAAAAATAAATAAAATATAAATATAAATAAATAAATAAAATTGATTTTAAAATTATTAAATTCTTTTATTGATGGTTACAGGAAGTAGTGGGGATATAATGAATTTCTGGTGGGGAAGTTATTCCCTGAAAGAATATGGGCATGGAAACATAAATTTGTTTTACGCAAAATTTTTGGGGCTGAGAACAGTGGGTAGCTCTGTGTGTGGGTTTTGGTTTTCTGGTTGATTTTTGTGAAGAGTTTGGTGAAAAGGTTGCTGGAGTTTTTTCTGGAGTTGAATTTTGGCTGGAGGTGAAACTTATGAGAAAAGCTTCATAGCTGGAGGCTTCTGTGGCAAAGCTTGGCACAATTTTTACTTCTATAGGCTACAAGAAATAGGTTCCTTTCAGTTTTTAGTTTTTATACTTTTATGTTTTGAATAGTTTATTTGTTTGAGTAAGAGAAATTGTCTATATCCTTTGAGGAAATTAGAAGTTTTTCTGTAGAAAACAAAGTTCTCGGCTGCAGAAATTTGTGCAATTAAATTATTGTTACTTCTATAGATTGCTTCCCCTATAGAAA
Source organism: Sequoia sempervirens (assembly GCA_007258455.2). Classification (NCBI taxonomy): domain Eukaryota; kingdom Viridiplantae; phylum Streptophyta; class Pinopsida; order Cupressales; family Cupressaceae; genus Sequoia; species Sequoia sempervirens. The sequence continues at coordinate 11,605 of VDFB02114380.1, forward strand.
AAATTACACAACAAGATTAGAGAACCCTATTAAATGAAATCCTTCCTTGAAATATTAGCTATGAAGGTTGCAGTAAAAATCTCTGTTTAAACTAAGGAAATTAGAAAAGCTTCTGTGCAAGGGAAATTGGGAAAAACTTAGGAAATTAGAAAAACTTTTGTGGATGTTTTAAAATAAAACTCTCGGGTAATTTTTGGAAAATTAGAAATCTTCTGTGCAAATTTTCTATATGTTACCTATAGTTAAAAATGATGTTTTGTTTTCCAATTTATTCGATCTATTTCTTTTAAAGAAAAATTAAATCCTCAAAAAAAATTATATGTTTTAAAATAAAACTCTCTGGTAAATTTTGGAAAATTAGAAATCTTCTGTGCAAATTTTCTATATATTACCTGTAGTTGAAAATGATGTTTTTTTTTCCAATTTATTCCATCTGTTTCTTTTAAAGAAAAATTAAATCCTCAAAAAAAATTATATGGATACATTCATTGTTCCTCTGAATCCTGTTTGTCTGTGAAATTAATATATATATATATATATATATATATATATATATATATATATATATATATATATATATATATATATATATATATATATATATATATATATGAAGTTGTGAATTCATGCTCAAAAAATATTTAAATCTCTGTATATTAAAATCATTTTTTTGCTTCTCCATCCATACGAGAATTATTTTTAACCAAATTATTAAAAATATAGAAAAACAAAAAAAATTAATTAAAAAAATATATATTAAAATGAATTTGGGAGGGGTCAACCCCCCCCCTCATCCCAAAGGGGTGGCGCAACCATCCAAGGCTGAGCACACCATGTATTGGCCAGCCCTGGTGGGTAATTCCCACAGTAGGAGCCGCAGCTCCCAAGTTGCGCCCCTCTTTAAGTCTTAATTTTTGTTATTTAGAATTTTTTATAAATCTCTTTAGGTTGGCATTAATATATTCAAATTAATAAAAGATTAGTTATATATATATATATATGTATATATGTATATATGTGTATATATATATATGTGTGTATATATATAAGTATATACAAATATTAAATAAGTAAATAAATATATGTAAATAAATATGTATATTTAATTATTTATTTATATGAATTATTTAGTAATGCTAATTTAAATTGTTTTATATATATATACGTATATATAGAATGACATACACACACACATATACATATTGGATAAATTATGGATTAATATTAGGAAAGTTATTTATAATGATTTTATAAATTTGAAGTAAATGATTTATCAAATTATGTGAATGTTTTCAATTAGAAAAACAAACTAAGAAAATGAGTGGTTTGACTTTTGAGATGAAATTTCTTGTAGTGCAATATTGTAATCTGACTCGTGAAATTATGTTATAAATCAATTTCTTGTTATTGATTAAATAGTTGATTTATTTTATTGAGTTCTTTATTGGGTCTCCTGAGTTGGGTTATCAATATGTAAGTTCTCTAAATTAGTCAACCTATTATACAAGATGGGGTTGTTCAAACTTCTAGAAGTTTAGGAAATTGGTGTTTAAAATTATGATACTTTTATATTGGATATTTGATTCCATTTTGGTTATAATTGTGAACTTGTGTTGCATCGTGTTGCTTAAGGAATTGAGTCATATGATTAGAGTGAGATGGTTTTTCCGCGCGATTGTTTATTCTATGTTTAGAGTACATGATATTAAAATCCCTTTGATTGTGATGTGTGTTGGGAGTTCTAGGGAGAGTGACTCTACGTGGGGACTAACGCACAAAGGGGTAATCAGGATAACCCATGTTAGAGTTAGTGTAAAAAGTGAAAACCTAACTAATCAATTAGGGGATGGGTAGTTGAATACTAAAAGATAATAATAGATTCCTCATTCACCTGTTAGGGCTTCTAAATACTAAAGGTGGCCGAGAAGGCCGTGGTTAGCATAATCGTGATCTTTTCTCTACGAGAAATGCATGATTTTGCATGAGTCACCCTATGGGGCGGGGCCTTGAGATAGGTAGTCAGGATAACCATAGATGGAGGCGGCACCTTGTGATAGGATGTCAGGATAATCCATGAAGGCCATGTGATGAAACTCTCCTCTAGCTTTCCCCTTAGTTATTTTAACTAGAATCCTCTGGAAGTGGTTTATTATTATGACTTGGTGTATATTGTTGTCATGTTTTGTTAGTAGAATTTTGTTGTTATGTTTCCTATGTGTGTGAATTCTCTCTCCATGTTTGGAGTTGAGTCTTATGTGTTACCTTGACATCCTTGGTCGGGAATCCTTTCTTAACTACTCCTAGCACAGGGGTGGTCAGGTGGAAAGTGCTTCGCACCCCGTTGGATTTCCCATTTGGTAGTTGTTCCTTCAGTGCAGAGATTGTCGAGACAGATTGATCCAGAGCTATGTTCCTTCAGATATATATTTGTACTTTTATCATACCTTGTAATTTGAAATGTAATTCTCCCATGTGTTGGGAAGATGTATGTTGTAACTTGGATAATTGATTATCGAGATTTAATTTGTAGAATGATGTATGGTATAATCACACCTTGTAATTCAAACATTATTCATGGATGCAATTATACTTGATGTTGTATCATATTTGAGCATATGAGTTCTAATTATTTCCAAGTTAAATTCTTTATGAAGTTTTGTATAGCTTTCTCCATGGAATGTTCTTGTTAATATGTCTATCATTTTTAAATGTTTAAATGGAGAAGTTATGTTGTAGAAAGGAAAGATAGTTTATTCTAATTTGTTAATGGGTAGATTATGTAATGTCTCTTTGTGAACCCCAAGGGACTTAGGCGTTTAGTTTGTATTTGTAATTATGTTATTAACAATAGTTAACATAGTACTTTACTTTGTGTTTCAAAAAAAAAATTGTTGTGTACTTAGTTGTCCTTTGGGGTTTGCACGATGGGGTGTTACATCTTGGTATCAGAGTCAGGTTTGCAAACACTGGGTACTCTAGGTAGTTGAGTCCATTAGGCAACATTGTGTAACTCTTGATCTCACATAACTCCAATTTTTGTGTAGGATCATGCCTAGGGGTAGTGGTCATGGCCGAAGAAGAGGCCGAGGTGGTGGTCGTGGGGCCCACTACCAAAGTCCATCACTTGTGAGCTCACATGGTTCTGAGTGTGAGGAACTATAGAGTTCCCAAATCATTTCAATAGATGGTGGTGGTCAAAACCCATAACAGCCCGGTCTAGGTGGGCAATTGTAGCATCTGTTGGAGGAGATATTGGGTCATCTAGGCCCTAGGAAGGATGATGAATAGAGATTGGATAGGGAAAGGGAGAGATCCCCTAGATGTGGGGAAAACACAACTGAACAGGATGCAGTAGTGGTAGGTCATATGAGAGACCTGTTGAGAGCATGACCTCCTGCATTTGATGGATCTGGTGAGGGTCTAGAGGTAGAGACTTGGTTGATCGATTTGGATAGATGTTTTGCAATGCATCCCTACGGTAGTAACACTAGGGCTAGGTGCACTATCATGCACCTCAAAGGCTTTGTGTCTACTTGGTGGAGGTTGGAAGAACAAAAATTACACATTGACATTAGTATGGTTACTTGGGAGTTATTTATGGAGAGGTTCAGAGCCCGTTTTCTTTTGGATCACTAGAGGTAGCATAGAGTAGATGAGTTCCACGAGTTAAGACAGATGGCTATGACTGTGGAACAATATGAGTGCCATTTTTACGAGCTCAAATAGTATGGAGGGATCAAAAATGATGAGGCGATGCTAGTGCAACATTTTGTCAGGGGCTTAAATGCCCATATCAGTGGTGGTGTTAGAGTCTTCGAGCCGAAGATGATGGAGGTGGCGGTTGAGAAGGCTCGCCTTGTGGAAGAAAATCTAGCTATGGCATTAGGAGGACACACATGAGTACAGATTGGCAGTGCTCCAGTTACAGGTTTTGGTTCTTGAGGTGGACAACCTCAAGCGGTAGGGACTTCTAGGAATTTTTGGGTACCCTCTAAGGGTGGTCCGCAGCAGCAGAAACAATCACAGTCTAGACAATTCAAACCACAATCACAACAGGGTGATATATCTCATAGTAGAAGGAACTGTAGCTGCCAACGAGTTAGACAGGATCACTTTGTGCAACCTACTCAAAGTACACAAATGACACCATCTCGAGGCAGTTTCCCACAATCAAGTGCACCATCAGGTGTTAGAGGGTATGGATGTGGTACATGTTGCTTCTCCTATGGGCAACAGGGGCATATTGCTAGATAATGCCCACAAAGGAGCACTACAGGATTTAGTCAGAGACCAGCTGCCTCTGAGCTGACAGTGGGTGATGCAGGGAGAGCACATCAGGTATTTGCAATAGTAGAAAATTGTGAAGTTGAATATCAAGGCACTGTAGTTGAGACTTCAGGTGCATTGAATGGTACTAGTATATCTATTCTCTTTGATTCCAGAGCATCAAATTCTTTCATTTCTCCTTCAATTGTGGAATGTTGTAGACTGGTGGTAGCTAGGCAAGGCATTAAGTGGTAGGTCAAATTGGCCTTTGGGGAAAAGGTTGCAGTTGAGTCACTAGTTCAAGGTTGTAAATTGCAAATAGGGTCACTCACAACTACGATGGATCTTTGAATCCTACCCATTGGTTCATATGATGTGGTTCTGGGTATGGATTGGTTGAATTCCCATCATGCCTTAATTGATTTTTGGCATAAGGTAGTGCGTTGTGTTGATGATGAGGGTAGTGAGGTTGAGATCATTGGCATTCAGAGACCTATCTCACTATGCTTGATCTCAGCTATGCAATTAAAAAGGTGTTTTAGACAGGGTTGCTAGCTATTTGCAGTGTCAGTTAATGATTTGGACTCAGATGAGAGTCAAGGGATTTCATTGGATGATTACCCCCTTCTTAAGGAATATTCTGATGTTTTTCCTAAGGAAATTCCTGGGATGCCACCTAAGTGTGACATCAACTTCAGAATCGATCTTGTTCCTGGAGCGAAGCCTATTTCTTGGGCTCCATATCGGATGACAACACAGGAGTTGTAGGAGCTTCGTTTGCAGTTGCAGGAGATTTTAGAGAAAGGATTCATTCGTCCTAGTGTTTCCCCTTGGGGAGCACCAGTTATATTTGTGAAAAAGGACGGTTCACTCTGATTGTGTATTGATTATAGGCAGCTCAACCAAGTGACGATCAAGAATCAGTATCCTTTGTCGAGGATTGATGAATTATTTGATCAAATAAAAGGATCTCAAGTCTTCAAAAAGATCGATCTTAATTCTGGCTATCATCAGTTGCGAATAGCCAAAATTGATATTCATAAAACTGCATTCCGTACTCACTATGGGCATTATGAATTCATTGAACTTCCATTCGGGTTAACTAATGTACCATCAATGTTTTTGAGCCTAATGAATGGAGTTTTCTGTACCTATTTGGATAGGTTCGTACTTGTGTTCCTTGATGATATTCTAGTGTACTCAAAATCTATGGAGGAGCATGAGGAACATCTGAGGTAGGTACTACAATGTTTGAGGGACAATCAGCTATTTGCCAATTTGGCTAAGTGTGATTTAAAGAAAACAGAAGTGAAATACTTGGGGCACGTTATCTCAAGTATAGGTATTGTAGTGGATCCATCAAAGATCCAAGCTATTGTTGATTGGCCAACACCCAAGAGTGTTCCAGAGATTCACGGTTTTATGGGGTTAGTGGGCTATTATCAGTGATTTGTATAGGGTTTTTCTAGGATTGCATATCCTATTACTTCCCTTTAGAGAAAAGGGAAGAAGTTCATTTGGTCTGAGCAATGTCAGACAACATTTGAGACCCTTAAGGATAGATTGACTAGTGCACCAATATTGGCGGTTCCTGATCCTACTAAGGATTTCGTGGTGTGCACCGATGCATCCTTGGAGGGCTTAGGATCCATCTTGATGCAAGAAGGACATGTAATTGCATATGAATCCCATAAGCTCAAGGACCATGAGCTTAATTACCCCACACATGACTTGGAGTTAGCCATAGTGGTTCATGCCCTTGTGATATGGAGACACTTTTTGTTGGGTCATAGGTTTGAGCTTCACAACGATCATCGCAGTTTGCAATATATTTTTACTCAGCCAAACTTGAATGCTAGGCAAAGAAGATGGATGGAATTCCTCTACGAATATGAATTTGAGGTCAAATATGTATAGGGCAAGGAAAATGTAGTAGCAGATGCTTTGAGTTGCCGGAGACATGAGATTTTTGCAGTAGCTCTTGAGGTAGATTTGAGGAGTTAAGTCCTTGTAGCACTTCCATCTGATAGTTGGTATTAGGAAGTGAAGTCAGAAATTGAGTCAGGCAGAGCTCTAGAAGGAAAGTTTGTAGGGTACTCTCTAGAGTCGAATGGTCTTCTAAGGTATATGGGTCACATTTACGTGCCTTCTGTTGAGGGTCTTCAAACTCTGATTATGACCAAGGCACATCGAGCTCCCTATTCTGCTCATCTAGTAGTTAAGAAAATGTATGCAGATCTTCGAGCACTATACTTTTTGGCTAGCATGAGGAGGGATATTGTAGATTTAGTAGCTAGATGCTTGGAGTGTTAGAGGGTCAAAGCAGAACATCAGCATCCCGCGGGTCTTTTTTAGCCTCATCTCATTCCAGAATGGAAGTGGGACATAATTTCTGTAGACTTTATTGTGGGATTTCCTATGACTTCTCAATGTCATGATATCATGGTCATAGTTGACAGATTGACCAAGGTGGCACACTTTTCCCCAGTCTGTTCATCTTACACAGCTTCTTTAGTTGCTAGAATCTTCATGGAAGATATTGTCTTCTTGCATGGTATTCCACGAAGGATCATATCTGATAGAGATCCAGTGTTCACTTTTGTATTGTGGAAATCATTGTAGTGTGCCTTAGGAACACAGCTAAACTTTAGTTCTACCTACCATCCTGAAATAGATGGACAGACAGAGAGAGTTAATCAGGTTCTAGAGGACATGCTTTGTATGTACGTGATGAATCAACAATCACATTGGGAGGAATATTTTCATCTTGTGGAGTTTTCCTATAACAATGGATATCATAGCTCGATTGGTATGGCTCCCTTTCAGGCACTATATGGTCGTCCCCGTAGGACCCCATTAAGTTGGGATCATCTTGATGACAGAGTTCTCCTTGGTCCCAAAATGCTTCAGGACATGGAACAGTAGGTAGTTCACATCAGAGAGCATCTTGTGGCAGCTCAAGATAGGCAGAAGAAATATGCAAATGCACATAGAGTTGACTGTCAGTTCTTTGTGGGTGATCAAGTCTTTTTGAGAGTGTGACCGCAAAAGAGCCCAATCCATTATGGAAAGGGTTCCAAGCTTGCACCTCATTTTGTAGGTCCATTTGAAGTTTTGGAGAGGATTGGCCCCATTGCTTATCGCCTAGCATTGCCACCCAACCTATTGCGGATTCATGATGTTTTTTCATATTTCTATACTTAGACCATATTTCCCTGATGTTACATGCTTGATTGGAATGCTCTTTAGTTTGAGGATGGGTAGCTAGCACTTGAGCTTCTGGCCGTGCTACAACATCAGAGACTCACCCTCAGGGGCAGAGATATTGAACAGGTGCAGGTTCAGTGGGACCCAAATGATGAGACTTCAGTGACATGGGAGGATGCATCCCGTATTAGAGAGGCATATCCATATTTGTTTAGTGGCTTTCAAGAGTAAGCCATATTATAGGGGGGAGGATGTGATACCCCTTATGTTGTTACTCTTATGGATGGATTTTGTACTTGGTTGTGTGTGTGATCAGTTCACCATTTTGGTTGTGCATGGATTGATGGTTTGGTTGATTAGTTGCATTGGATTTTACATATGTTGTTAGATGATACATTTCATGGTGATCATGTTACATGACTATTTTGTGGTGTTCCTTAATAATATATATAGTGATGTTGTGAGTTTTATGTTATTATAATGTTTGGTGTGTTTGTTAGTGTGTCTTGGTGAAAGGACAGAGTGGCATCACTTGCTTGCAAGTGCCCTGCTACCCTGCGATTACCTTTCACGGTGTGTTTGCTATGGTGATTTACATGCTTCATGACATTGGTTCCATGCAAGATGCGGGTATTGGACATCAACTCCACCTGCTTGTTAGGTTTGAGCGTGTCTCATAAACTCAATGGGATTGATGTTGAAAGGGAGTGGTTAGGAAAGTGTTCCCGTCCCAAGTTCGTCTTTTGTGAGTCCATTGTTGTCTTTGTTTCTATTTTCCTTTGTGTGTAATTGTGTAGCGTTGATTAATATTTTAGTTGTGATTTAATTAATTTTTGTTAAGTGTAATTAATTATTATGTTTAATTAATAGTGTTATTATTGTTAATTATAATTAAAGCTGATTGAATTATATTCTTGTTTAAAAGGATAATTTAATTAAAATGTATGTTACTTTGTTATTAATTAGAATGTTAAATTTTCTTTTGCATTTAAGAGTTAATTAAATTGCTTATAAAGATTATATTATTATTATATTAGTAGAAAAATAAATAAAATAAAATATAAATAAATAAATAAAATTGATTTTAAAATTATTAAATTATTTTATTGATGGTTACGGGAAGTAGTGGGGATATAATGAATTTTTGGTGGGCAATTTATTCCCAGAAAGAATATGGGCATGGAAACAAAAATTTGAACAGTGGGTAGCTCTGTGTGTGGGTTTTGGTTTTCTGGTTGATTTTTGTGAAGAGTTTGGTGAAAAGGCTGCTGGAGTTTTTTCTGGAGTTGAATTTTGGCTAGAGGTGAAACTTCTGGGAAAAGCTTCATAACTGGAGGCTTCTATGGCAAAGATTGGCACAATTTTTACTTCTACAGCCTATAGGAAACAGGTTCCTTTCAGTTTTTAGTTTTTATACTTTTATGTTTTGAATAGTTTATTTGTTTGAGTAAGAGAAATTGTCTATATCCTTTGAGCAAATTAGAAGTTTTTTTATACTGCCCCAGCCTGCAAATTGTGCCCAAACATTGTTACTTTTGTAGATTGCTTCCCCTGTAGAAAATATTACACAACAAGATTAGAGAACCCTGTTAAATGAAATCCTTCCTTGAAACAGTAGCTATGAAGGTTGCAATAGAAATCTCTGTTTAAACTGAGGAAATTAGAAAAGCTTGAAATTGGGAAAAACTTAGGAAATTAGAAAAACTTATGTGGATGTTTTAAAATAAAACTCTTTGGTAAATTTTGGAAAATTAGAAATCTTCTGTGCGAATTTTCTATATGTTACCTAGTTGAAAATGATGTTTTGTTTTCCAATTTATTCCATCTGTTTCTTTTAAAGAAAAATTAAATCCTCAAAAAAATTTATACGGATATATTCATTGTTCCTCTGAACCCTGTTTGTTTGTGAAATTAATATATATATATATATATATATATATATATATATATATATATATATATATATATATATATTGAAGTTGTGAATTCATGCTCAAAAAATATTTAAATCTCTATATATTAAAATCATTTTTTTTGCTTCCGCCGTCCGTACGGAATTGTTTTTAACCAAATTATTAGAAATATAGAAAAAATAATATATATATATATATATATATTAAAATAAATTTGGGAGGGGTCGAACCCCCCGCCCCCCATCCCCCCACACCCCAAAGGGGTGGCGAACTATCCACAGCACAGAGTCTCCGTGGATATTTCCTCCCCATTGTGGGAGGCCACAACCTCAGCTGTGCCCTTCTTTAAGTCTTATGATTTTTTTTTGTTATTTAGAATTTTTTTTTATAAATTCTTTAGGTTGGCATTAATATATTTGAAATTAATAAAAGATTAGTTATATGTGTGTGTGTGTGTGTGTGTATGTACACATATATAATGTATATACAAATATTAAATAAGTAAATAAATATATGTAAATAAATATGTATATTTAATTATTTATTTATATGAATTATTTAGTAATGTTAATTTAAATTGTTTATATATATATATTGGATAAATTATGGATTAATATTAGGAAAGTTATTTATAATGATTTTATAAATTTGAAGTAAATGTTATCAAATTATGTGAATGTTTTCAATTAGAGAAACAAACTGAGAAAATTAGTGGTTTGACTTTTGAGATGAAATTTCTTGTAGTGCGATATTGTAATCTGACTCGTGAAATTATGTTATAAATCAACTTCTTGTTATTGATTAAATAGTTGATTTATTTTATTGAGTTCTTTATTGGGTCTCCTGAGTTGGGTTATCAATATGTGGGTTCTCTAAATTACTCAACCTATTATAGAATATGGTGTTGTTGTTAAAACTTCTAGAGGTTTAGGAAATTGGTGTTTAAAATTATGAGACTTTTATATTGGATATTTGATTCCATTTTGGTTATAATTGTGAACTTTTTTGCATCATGTTGCTTAGGGAATTTAGTCATATGATTAGAGCGAGATGGTTTTGCCTCACGATTGTTTATTATGTGTTTAGAGTACATGATAGTATAATCCCTTTGATTGTGATGTGTGTTGGGAGTTCTAGAGAGAGTGGCTCGACGTGGGGGTCGGCACACAAAGGGGCTGTCAAGATAACCCACGTTAGAGTTAGTGTAAAAAGTGAAAACCTAACTAATCAATTAGGGGATGGGTAGTTAAATACTAAAAGATAATAATAGATTCCTCGTTCACCTGTTAGGGCTTCTAAAAACTAAAGGTGGCCGAGAAGGCCGTGGTTGGCATAATTGTGATCTTGTCTCTATGAGAAATGCACGATTCCACATGAGTCACCCTATGGGGTAGCGCCTTGAGATAGGCAGTCAGGATAACCATAGATGGAGGTGGCACCTTGTGATAGGATGTTAGGATAATCCATGAAGGCCATGCGATGACACTCTCCTCTAACTTTCCCCTTAGTTGTTTTAACTGGAATCCTCTGGAAGTGGTTTATTATTATGACTTAGTGTATATTGTTGTCATGTTTTGTTAGTAGAATTTTGTTGTTATGTTTCCTATGTGTGTGAATTCTCTTTCCATGTTTGGAGTTGAGTCTTATGTGTTACCTTGACATCCTTGGTCAAGAATCCTTTCTTAACTACTCCTAGCATGGGGGTGGTCGGGTGGAACGTGCTTCGCACCCCGTTGGGTTTCCCATTTGGCAGTTGTTCCTTTAGTGCAGAGATTGTTGAGACAAATTGATCTAGAGTTATGTTCCTTCAAATTTATATTTGTACTTTTGTCATACCTTGTAATTTGAAATGTAATTCTCCCATGTGTTGGGAAGATGTATGTTGTAACTTAGATAATTGATTATTGAGATTTAATTTGTAGAATGATGTATGGTATAATCACACCTTGTAATTCAAACATTATTCATGGATGTAATTATACTTGATGTTGTATCATATTTGAGCATATGAGTTCTAATTATTTCCAAGTTAAATTCTTTATGAATTTTTGTATAGCTTTCTCCATGGACTGTTCTTGTTAATATGTGTATCATTTTTAAATGTTTAAATGGAGAAGTTATGTTGTAGAAAGGAAAGATAGTTTATTCTAATTTTTTAATGGGTAGATTACGTAATGTCTCTTCGTACACCCCAAGGGACTTAGGCATTTAGTTTGTATTTGTAATTATGTTAGTTATAGTAGTTAACATAGTACTTTACTTTGTGTTTCAAAAAAAAAATTGTTGTGTACTTAGTTGCCCTTTGGGGTTTGCATGACAGGGTGTTACATATTTATAGCCTTTTCCAAGCATATAGTGAGGTGGTAATAATCAAAAGTCCATATTTGAACAAGAATAATGGATGGTGAAGATGAATAGAATCAAGATGTTGTCCCCTTGACCAAAGACAACATGCCATTTGGATGGGAAGAATATCTTGACCAATAGGCAACATGCCATTTGGATGGAAGATTCAAGTGTGAGAATAGAAGACCATGTGCTTCCAAAAGTGGTGGAAGTGTGGGAGGAATAAGTCATGTGCTCCAAAGTTGGTGGAAGTTGGGAGGAATAAGTCATGTGCTCCAAAATTGGTGGAAGTGTGGGAGGAAATGAGCCATGTTCTTTTTGAAATGAGTTGAAGATAATTCTAATTAAAAATTAGAGTTATTTATTTTCATGTGACCATGGTGAGGTGGCACAAAAAGTTATATAAATGTGCTCTAATTCCTAATTGGATTTAGTGAAGATTAATTAAATAAAACAAGTTTAGGGAACCTTGTTTATTTAATTAATTTAAAAGAATATGTTTTAGATTTGGAGAATTTAGAAAATGAACAATATAAATAAATTGAGTAACTTTTATTTTTATATTATTAGGCTGGAATATTTAACCAAATATCTAGTATTTAATTAATTAAAGGCTTAAGGATCATTTTAGGTGCATATACCTTCAAGTAATGCTTACATGTTGCTTCAAAGAAAAATTTGATAATGCAACGCTTAGAAAAGTTTTGATTCCAAACAATGCCCCCAAACATTTATATTAATTTGACATTGCGGATTTTGGAGGTTATAAGGATATATAATGATGATGATGATGATAATGATGGATGCATTTACTTTATATTATGATGCTATGTGATGTTCTATATGATGATGATATGATATGTTATGGATGCAAATGATGATGCAATTGATGTGTTATGATTCTATGATGCTTCATGAATGATGTCCATATGATGTATGTGATGGATCTTATTATGCCAATGAAATGTGATGCATTTTATGTTTTTGTTCTTTTCTAATGTAAATAAGTGATGCAATGAATAAATTAATGTATGATGGATGAAATGATGATGTTTATATTGATTATGTATGGATGCAATGATAATGAGATATAATGAAACTTATGTAAATGATGTGTGATGTGTTGTAATGATGAATGATGATTATGTTATGAAAATGATTATGCATATGATTGTGTTCTAAGGTCTTAAGCTCAAATGAGTGAATCTATCCACCTTCCAAGAGTTGTGGGAAGGTTTTCATCAATTGATTCTTTATTAAATTAAGCTTCACAAAACCTAACATATTTCCCACTTCTTTTGGAAATCTAAACAAACTCACTCATTTAAGCTTTGAACCACTTCCCTAATGCCACTATATGAAATAGTTTTGATTATGTAAATGAGACGCGATGGATGTCATTTTGAGTTTTTTGATGTAAATATTATGATGTGATGCATGAATGGATGAATGATGTAATTTTTTTCGATGCAAGTGATATGCAACTAAATGAGAATGTTTTCTAATTGATGGTAATGCAAGTGATGAAAATGATTTGTTTTTGGTAATGTCAAGTATACTCAATCCCTTAATGCTAGAGATAACATCATTGTTGCAGCTTTGGAAAG
>VDFB02114383.1:0-40477 GCA_007258455.2 Sequoia sempervirens
GGAAGTCATCGGCAAGACATGGACTATCAGAGTGATTTTTCTATCCTATTCTGATGATTGATCTCTCACCGATGGGTTGGCTTCGATGGTCATCGCCAAGAGTCTCTGCGATGACATGGTGTAGGTCAATTTAAAACTCCTGTAGAGGTCAAATCGGTGTGGCATTGGATTTTTCTTGCCGACAGAAGTCATCGACAAGATATGGACTATCGGAGTGAGTTTTCTATCATGTGCCGATGATTGATCTCTCACCGATGGGTTGGCTTCAGTGGTCATCACCAAGAGTCTCCACGATGGTACATTTCAACGAATATTTTTTTTAAAAAAAATTACATTGTTTCATTGCAATTTTGATGAAGGAAACCAACGAATCATCGAAAAGGTCGGACGAAGTTTCTATAGCTACAACAAAAGCTTTGTCATAACTACTTTCCCATTTCATTGAAATGGTGACGAACTTCTAGTGTTGTTTCAACACTTTGGAAGAGCCATTGCAATTGTGTTTTGGTTATAATTTGTTGGTGGATACATAGAGTTGTCATCAATATTCCGACAAACAACAAAGCCATTTTATGATGCTGACGACCGATGAATCTGGGCCACTATTTTGACGTTTAATTCTTCATCTGAATTTTGACGAAATTTTGGCAAGGAAAATTATTTCAGTAGTTCGTCGAATGTCTGACAAAGGTGTGTCGCAAGACCGAAAAAAATTTGTCGAAAAATGGAGTCAAATTTAGTAGTGTAGCCTCTATCGAGCAACCCACAACAAAGTGAAAATAAGAAACCCTTGTTTCAAAGAGGCCAAAAAAGGGAAAGAAAAAAGGTGGAGATTTTTCTTTTGCACCCATAAAGGGGCAAAAGAAGCCCACACAACCTAGAAGACGATCACATCACCTAAAGAAGAAGGGGGCCATGAGAGGATCAATTAAAAAGCAATAAGAATATGTTGTAGTAGAATAAATAGAAGAAAAATAGGAAGAAGATGTTGTGATGGTAGAAACAGATAAAAATTCAGAAGGGAATACCCCTGATCATGAAACAAAGGCAAATAAAGACTCAAAGGAGAATGCCTCTGGTGGAAATTTAAATACACCAGCTATACAATCAATGTAGTTTACTACCACTTCTAAATCAGATTTAGAAGATTTTTTGTGGCTAGGAAAATTAGAAGGAGATCCCCAAACAAACCTGTTTTAGAGGGTTTTGAATATACAAGTGTAATAGGGGAGGAACATTTTTTATAAAAAATATGAAGAACTTTTTATTGAACAAAGGAATGTTAGCAAAGAATTGCAAGAAGCAATGGAAAGAATAAAACAATTGGAAGAATTGTTAAAAACAAATCAACAAAAGGATAGTGAGAGGGATGCAAGAAATTAAAAAAATGGAGGAGAAGCTCTATAAGTTTGAACATTGGTAGAAATTGGAGGTACTAGCACAATTTTCTATAGTAGAAGTAGAGAAAAAAGAACTAGTATGTCAAGGCTCAATTCCTCATATCATAACCCCTATTGAACCAACAGTGGTGTTTTTAGGTGTAGATCTTTGGAGAAGAACACAAGAATTCTCCCAAAAATAAAAAGAGTGGGAAAGGGAAAAAAATGAAATGATTTCAAATCACACTAGGGCATTGAAAAAACAAGAAAATGAAGTAAAAAGGTTGAAGGTAAAAATTGAGGAAATAGCAGATAAAACTGCACAATTGCTAAAGTGCAGGCCACCTACTAGGGTTTATGCCTTATTTCTACAAGATTTTTTTTGTGTTTTCATTTTAGCCAATTAATTAGTGACCTTCCTATAATGAACAGGAAATTATTATTTTTAGAAACTTTTCATGATTCCACACTTGAAATGCAGGATCAGCTTTGTGAATTCTACCTGCATAAATATATTCTTTTAGATGAAACTGCCTAGAATCCCTTTGATTTTTGTAGATCTAAAAATCAGAGCTTTGATCTCTTATAGCATAAATGAATTGTAGAGGGGAAATTTTTTACAAGAATACAATGAAAAGGAAAAATATATTGCTTTGTAGCTCAGAAAAGAATCAACAAATCCCAATGGAGTCATAGAAGAGTGGAAAAAAACTTTTGGATTACAAAGGTGTGGAAAAGAAGATAATGAATATCAGAGAACATGATTATGTGAGAAGGAATAGATTAGCTACAAAACCTATTAAAGTATCCTTCAAATCTATGTAGAAAAGATGTGAAGAGCTAACACCTGAGCTGGAGAAAAAGGAGCCACACTCTCTTTATAATTTTGCAGACATTGTCTAAAAATATCATAAGTACATAGAAATTGCAAGAAAATATGGAGTTACATAGTTTCCAATCATCTTTCATCCACCTATTCTCCTCTTTCCAGTACTACATTGGACAAGGAAGAAACATGGGGATTAAGAAGTAGTAGAGAACACCATATTGGCAAAGCTCATAGATCAAAAAGGCTATTATCTAAAACAAAAAAAGGAAGTTGACATTGTAGCTGATTTCAGGGAGATAGCTCTTCAATATAACCTCTAGTCTTAAAATTTGTTTGAGGATAATCAAATACTTTAGTTGGTGGGAATGATGGGTCTAGATAATGGCTAGTTTTTCCTTCATCAGTTATGATTTTATCATTTCATTTGCTAAGTTTCACAAAAATTTCAAAGACTTCATACATCTTTCATATGCCTTTTATTCACTTTTGCAAACCTAAATATGTGGAAATATAAATATGATAAATTGATATATGCTTGTGAGGATGTATGAATGTTCATATGATTTAGTATGTTTTTATGGTTTAATTTTGATTTTCAAAGATGTGAATACCTTGGTAGAAAAAATAACATCTAGCAGCCAAGAAGCCGCAACAACTAGATTTCCATCCCGCAGCAAAGGATTTTGGACAGTTGTAGGGAGAGCCAAAATAATTGGAGAACCATAGTTCCAAAGGGAAGTGGAGGTGGATATTGAATAGTCAACCATGAGTCATCACAAATGCACTTTTATCTGCTAATAAAGACAACTGGAAGAAGATTTTTTTTCCAATTAGGAGTAACCAATAACATGACATTTTCCAAGAAACATGTTCCTATCATGGCAGTTAACTATTAAGGGTAGAGTCCTAGTTTGATTTTCCTTCTTTTATTTCATATTTATGGTTTTCTATTTCATATACTTTTCCTCTTCCTATCCTTGAGGGAGAGTGGACGTATGCATTCATTTTCTATTTTTAGTCCTTGATGAATAAGACTCATCTCAAGCCTATATATTGGGATCTATGGTTGAGGAGTAGATCTAGTGGTAGTAACAATATGATTTATTTTTTTACTAGTTAATAGTAATTGTTAGTTTTTATGTTATCAAGTTGGAATAGATATGTACTACTAAATGAGAAATATTTTAGAGATTCTTGTCAAACTATAAGAAGTTCATTTTTTATGAAATAAAGGGGTTTAGTTCATTGTCATAAACTGTTGATCAAGTAGTGCATATTTGATAGCTTTTGTGGGTACAACAACTCGAGCAAGGGCCACTTGAGGTATTACCAACCCACCTTATTTTTTGTTACTAGATTATATGCTACATTACTAAATTTATTTAACATGTTTCCAATTATATGCATGTGAATTTCATGAATGATGTTTTGTAGTATGAGTTACATTGAGTTATTCTCTGAAGAATTTAAAGGTCAAAATTTAGGAGTTATAAGATAGAAGTATTAGTTAGTTGCAAGTTCAAATTTAATAGTTAACAGTTACAGTATTAAGCAGTAAGTACTCGCAGCATAAGTAACAAATTTATGTTAGTTCCCCTGTTCAACAACTTCATGCTTCATTTCCTTTTCTAGATTTTATCATTTTCAATACATGTGTGACCACCTATGTTTCATTGATATAGGGCATAGTAGGATCCTTGAATGCACATATAGTTCTAGCACTGTCAAAATATTAGGAGCCCTAGTTGATTAATTAAATGAATCCTTTTGTGAAGGTTTGGTGAACTATTGATTTAGGAACCCATCCTCTAAATTGTGTGTCTTCTTAAAAACACCAAGTTAATTAGACATTTGAAAGGCCTTACAATATTGTTAAGAAAATTAGTAATAATGTAATACTCTTTTATAGGGACTATCTTGTTTGTGTTGTATGAAATAAAAATTATGGTAATTATGTTATGGGAAAAAATAGTATTCATACTATGTTCTTTTAACCTAATTTTGAAGTATTGATAAATTTATAGTCTTTATTTTTGGTGACAAAGCTCTAGTTTTTCAAAAAAATGGAACATGGAATCTATTCAAGAATATGCATCCTTCCCTTGATTTTCTTGTAGTCTCTAAATAAATTCTTGTAAGGTCAATGGTAAAAGGGAGGGTTGTCATTTGACTAGATAGTACCTCTCCCTTTATCACCCTAAGCGTGATGTACACATATAAGATGACATTGTAAACTTGATGCCATCGAATATGCTTAAAACATTATCCTTAATTATATAACACATTTGAGTATTTTTTAGAAAAAACTTGGTTGGTTTTTGTTTAATTAGTAAAAATTTTGGGGCATGACAATCACTACAACATATGGATCCAACACTTATCAACTAGCTACTCTTGAAGGTGAACTACTATTTGATCCTATCAATAGAATGCACCTTCACAAGTACTATACATGACTTTCAAAGACCCAAAAAATTAAAAAAAAATTAAAAAAAAAAGAAAAAGGAAAAAGAAGAGTAAAGAGAAATAATCCATCCAATAGTGAAAAACTACTTCGATGGCGCTTTGAATAAGTACCATGGTGAAAACTTGGCAAATAGGCGCCATGTGTAGTAGGTCTTCGCTCTACCATCTATCATTATTCTATCAAATTTTTCATTCCATCCATAATAAATGAGCATAGGATCCATTATAATAAAAATCATCCACACCTCCCATGGCTTACAAATGGTTGATATTTAGCATCACCCACTTTCCATATTCATCCCTTCTATAATAATTGGTCCTATATTTGACTGGGGGCAACCCTCGACCTAAATTTTCAGACGAGATCTTTGACATGGTACCAGAGGATATTATCACCATCACCTACCACAATCCACCTTTCATAAAAAGTTATCCACAATCCATAATAAAATTTACACCCATCACAATCCACCTTCCATAATAAATTGTCCCTTGTTAAGGACGACACTTTGATTAAACACAAATAGAATATCCTACAAAAAATTGAGCTTAAAAAATCATGAAACAACAAACAAACTATCAAACTATCCTACAACATAGTTGATAAATTTCCTATGTATCTATCAATGAGAACTACCTGTCTTTATCATCTACCACTTGTCTTATACAGGTTGTATTATCAAAAATAGGTTGGCCATCTTATATGAGATGTTTCATCCCTAAAAATAGATAGAGTCCTTTGAATCCTATCTACAAACACTCATCATTGGTAAGATCTAAATGATTGTTGACTCGTTTGGTCTAGTTAGTCTTATCTTTTTATATGATTTATCTTTTATCATGTTTCTATGCTACTCGAGAATATCCACAAGTGATTAGAGGAGCGGGGATGGATCATGGCTATTTTTGTTTGATTTTTGTTTGTGGTTTGTCTTGGAAATATGAATGGGGCAAATAAGTTCCTTGTGTGTGATTTGGGTTCCATTTTGGCATAATCATAACATCCTATGCAAGTTAAATGTTAGCTAACACTTTCTTGCATTAGGATTAACATGCTTTATGGCTACTTCATCACATATTCCAACAAGGTTCTATTGTTACTAGTATGAGTCAGGGAACTCCTTATATGTTGTGTCTTAGTCTTGACAATGGATACAGACGTCACCAAGGTTTGTCTCAACTTGGTATATATATATATATCCACTTGTCATATATCAAAATCTTTAGGCAAATAGAAACAAATATCGCCATCACAATTCATGCTTTGGTGTGCATACATCTGCTTGTCACATAATAAAATTCTCAATGATGATAATTGTGCTTTAATTAAAGATTAAAATTTATCCTACCAATCATACATCAATCTTGATCCATTTTATTGATCTCTTTTCTCATGATTTGGATGGACGATCAATCTAACCATTCTTCACTTATTATCTTTTTTCACTCGCTAACATTTCTTCCGTCAGTCCTTACAATCAATTTGATGGTGTGCTATGACACATAAAAACAAATATATCAACTACATCATCCTACATCCACAATCATGTTAGAATATCATGTACATCATCATATGCATGTTGGTCATTCATATTGCATAAAAATATAAAATAAAAATCGCATAGCATCACATTTTATAGAATCATCATCAAACGTAGAATCATATTAAGCATGTCATAACATCTCATAAACATATAATACCATCTTGCATATAGTTCATATAAACATACTAATACCATTATATATCATAAACATAATATATCCATACATAATATCATACATATAAGCATGAATCAATATCATATGTATCCATCCATCCATGAATAGGTAACCATACATCAACATTACATACATAATAAATCTAAATAAGCATACATCATAAATCCATATACGCATCATATGGGAATCATCAAATAAACATAAAATACATAACATAAGATCCATAAACATAGAAACATGCATATAAAACATGTAGACATCATATAGTTGTTGCCAAAAGTGGTGCATCTCATATATCTATTAAAATCATTTCATAGTACAAAATTGGATGACTATCAAAAATGGAGCTCGCAGGCTCAATCAAAATATACATAAGTGTCAAAATACATATATCAATCAGGCTACCCTAAGTTTCCTCCATCCTTTATGGGTGATGGCCTTGGGGATGGCATATCCTACCTATATCTTGATGGCCCTAGCTTATCTTGTGTTGTACGTGGTCGTGGTGGTGGATAGTGTGACCTCCTAGGTCTTGACACCCTGCCACTACTCAATATCTGCTAAGAGTGTGACTGACTCTATGATCTACTTTGTGTATAGTTGTGTGCCCTCTGTGATGGTGGTACAACATCCTCATATAGCTCTTTATAATATTGGGTCTCCCAACCCACCTAATGCAACCGATGTGCAAACTTTACGCTAGGCGCACCCACAGTATATATGAAACTCAATGACCATTACTCATCCCTCTCTACTCTAATGATAGATGTATCTCACTCTAAAATGAGTTTTACCTCTTGTGCTTGTGAGGCCTATAACTATGTATGTAATGCTTGCACATGTTCTTGTAATGATGTTATTTGTGTCAGTACATTTTCGCCACTAGCCTTTGCCTCCTTGGCGGCTACATCCTCTATGGACTCCCTGACAAGGACATCATGAAGCCTCTCATCCACCAACATATCATGACCATCATCCTTCTCATCTTGAGCCTCCACCTCCTTCACCTCCTCCTCCTAGGCAGCTTCCTCCTCTAGCACCTCCTCCTCATCTATTGGTGGTAGTTTTCCTCTGCCTCTACCCCTACCTCCATCTTACCTCCATCTCTACCATCTCCATCATCACCCTTGCCTCCTCCACCTTCTCCATATCCATCATCACCTCTACCTCTGCCCCTCCCCCTCAACCTTCCTCTCTGTGAGTCTTAGTCTCTCTCAAGGAATCAATACCCTATTAAGATCTATGAATGGAGTAGGCCTATGTTGTGCCCACCATGCATCATACTCCTGGGTAGTCCATACATCAACAACCTTTGGACCATCACCTCATTGAATTGGCTATGGTTGATCAAACTCCTAGAAAGCTACATGTGGACTGATCATCGATCCCTAGTGCCTAACCTCCCATGTTGACTATGCAAACATAGCTATACTAACAAGAATGCTTTGGTGCTCCCCAAACTATCATAGTACCCGCTTTGATAGTTGTCTCTCTATAATGTATTGGGATTGGATTATACATCCAATCAGATACCATATTTTCTTGTAATATGGAAGGTGATCTGCATCATCATCATAGGCTGGACACTATCTATAAGGCCTCCAAGTAAGATCAAGAAGCAGGTCTATCTCATGCCTCTGATAACCAACATATCCAACATGCCTTTGGGTGACAACACCACCATAGATATAAGTGCATGATAGTCCTGTAGGTAGATCTCTGGTAGTAAGTGGTCAAAAAATAACAATAGGATCCCACACCCAATTGTGGAGTAATGTGACTCTGTAGCCAATAGAGCAAGCTCCCATGTATGCAACATCATGAAGTTGAAAGTATAACATAGAAAGCACACAAAGGCCCTAGGCATATACTGTGCCCTCATCCATCATACTAGCCAACATCTAACCCCATCCCACTAGAAATCCATGCCCTTTCTGATTAGGTACTAGAACCCCAACTATAACACTATAAATGACAATGATCAACCTCTCATATCTGTCAACTAGAGTATCCCAGTGGATCTTGTACTCCTCCACACCAAGATCATTGGTCTAAAAACACCTTTATATGGTGGCTAGATCAGAGTCTGGATCATCTACAACTCTCTCCCCATGAATCGGGATGTGAAGAATGGACTATACATCCTCTAGAGTCATTGTGGCCTCTCAAGTGGGAAAATGAAAGGAGCTCGTCTTTGAGTACCACCACTCTATGAGTGCAATGATGAGTCCCTTTTTATCCCTAATCTCGGGCATGAAGGTGACGTAGTACAAACTGAGAGCATACAGAGTGGCACACTCTCCCATATCCAAATGATCTTGAAGTTCCATAGACATTGGCTAACTCTCACATGTATACAATAGTAGTAATCTCACCTACATTCAAACAACACATTGTGTGAATCATGAAACTTGTCTAAACCTATTTGAACCATTAAATGCTAAATTATCATATGAAAAATGTATTTAATTAATTGAGAGTCAATTGTGTCACTTTATTTGACAAATGTGTCATTTTAAATAGATGTGATGCACAATACACTTTCCTCTCAATAGAACACATGTGTCATTTCATTCAACAATTATTACATCGTGCATTGACAAATGCAACACTAAGTCCTATGATTACTTCACCACATCACAAGTGCGGCACTAAAAACAATTACAACCCACAAATACGATTGTGGCACCACAAGAAAATTGAGTCGTGCATTAACAAATGTGGTGCATAACTAGAAAAATGTGATGAACACGACTACAAATGCAACACAAAAAAAATTCACCACATTCGTTGCTCTATTTTTGAGCCCTAATATCTACCAAAAATGATAAATTTTCAAAAGATGAATGGGGCACATGCTTTGTCACCTAAGCCCTCTGACCGCTTGTAGCTTCGTACTCGCCACCCACAATGAGCTCTCTCTAGAATCCCCACCATAGCTTTGTTGCTCCACTACTCTAGCTCGCTCCTCTCCTCTCAAATTCTCAAAAGCTAAATGCACAAATGAGGATAATTGACCACCAAAGGGCCTATTTATAAACCTACTATGACCTAATGGACCCCCCATTTGCATTGGACACACTAGTTGTGTCACCTTATGGTTACTATTGTTGACCAAATGACCCTAGAACTATATTTTTTTGTTGTCATCACACTTAAACACATTAAATCAGCTTGTTAAAAAAATTGGAAAATTTTTCTAAGCTTTTACCAAATTCCCCAGGAGGCACCACACTATCCTACTATCACCGAGGCATACTAGGGTGGGTCTTGAACATAATTTTTTATTTTTCTTTGATACAATGCCCAAAATTGCATTGTATCAAAGAGGGGAAAAATGTAGATACTCAAAATTGTCCTAGCCTGCAAGCGACAATTTTACAATAATTATTGTCCTAGTCATAATGATTAAATAATGTTCAATTATTTAATTATTATCTAATTTCATACTCTACTATTAATTAAATAATTTAATATTATTTAATTAATTCACTTTAATATTATTCTTCCCTGACTAATTAAATAAATCTTATTTATTTAATTATGTCCCTAATTACCTTTATTCTTCTAAATTAATTAAATAAATTCTTATTATTTAATTATCCATAAAATCCTCAACATTATCTATTCTCCAATAATAAATAAAATCAATTATTTAATTTATTTAATTTCACTTGCACATTCCTTTATTAATTAATTCATTTAATCAATTATTAAATCTCATGTATTTCCACCTCATTCTTGACTGGGACTTACTCTCAATCCACTGACAAATCAATTTCACTTCACTAATCAATCATTTTAGTTCACTTTCACTCAGTCTAAATTAACGTATCAATCAATTCTCATAACTAATTCATGCAAATAGTTAACTAATTCATGCAAACAATTGACTGAAATCATGCAACCAATTGTAGCCAATTAACTTATCAATCAATTCCTCTCATTGATTCTCCACCATCGATCTCTTTAGTTCTTTCTTTGATCTTGATCGTTCATCCAAATCATCCTTTTCTATAAAATAGACCATTCTCATTTGAAGGTTAACCATGAATCTTCAATATTTTTCTATGATTGTCATATTCATATCTATCTTGAGCTTAAGCATAATTGTGCACGCATAAAATCTAAATGCAAAGGAAAAATGGAGAGGAACAATGGAGATAATTCAATCTTGACATAGAAGGAAGGTATATTGCTTTGATTTATTGATTTCTATGTTATATTGTGCTTCATTGATATATTAGACTTGGGTTACTTGAATTTTATAGTTAGTGGTTGTTGTTTATCATTCATGTTGTTTAATCCTAATTTTTAGTCTTACAATATGTTATTTTGGAGGCCAAACTTCCTTCAACCTCTAGAAAATCCTCCTCTTAAACTTATAAGCTCAATAAAAATTTAAAATGACTACGAGTAAATGCAAGGCTACATAAATTACAATCATAGTCATAAAAGTTTGAACAAAAGAAACATATAAATACTAAGAAGCCACAATTTGAGAAAGCATGGCTATGCTAAAGTTTGATTCATTGGTGTCATAATTGATACTACTAATTTGTACAATCAATTTAAACTCATTTCAAAATGACTCTAACTAATTATTATCAATCTACTTTACATTAAAAGGAAATTATATTTAACAAAGTATTAAAATTAAAAACATGAAATTTCTATAGTTTATGAAATCAATATAGTAATATCTATGGATTTTGACTATGTGACATTTTTTATCATCAACATTTTAAATCATACTTCATGACCCATCATCAAGATGAGTTAAGTCTAGAGAAGAGAATGATGGATCATGGAATATGATCTAATATATTGATGATAAACAATGTCACATTGTCAAAATTCATAATTATTGTTATATTAAGAAATAATTGAGAAAAGCTAGATTATTGAAGAATAGAGTCATTCTCATTCTCATGTTTTCAAGTGGTTATGCAAACTCTACTTGTTGTTTAGAAGAATTGGGACAAAAAAGAAAGTGTAGATCCACATTAATTATCCCTTCATTTATGTTTCATTCCCTCAAATGTTTTCTACCTTAAGTAGGATAAAGGCATTGAAGGATAGTGCATATGTGTCTCTAAAAAATCAAGAATAGGACATGCTTATTGATTACAAATAATTTAACATTTCAATAAAACTATTACCATTCATCTAGGATTTCTTAAAGGTATAGCCACCATACGTATGTGTCGATCTATGTCATTGCCCTTGTCAATATGTCAACTATTGATCGGTACATGGATAGCCTTATATGCTTGCAAGGTCCAAATGTCACACACAAAGGACTTTTTCTATCAAGTTTCAAGCAAGAAGTCATGAAGCTTGTCCTACTTAAAGTACAATCAAATGGTTTGCACAGAATGAACATGTATCTAATTGTTCAAATTTGACACCTAAATTCAAAGTGGTCATCTTTCAATCACTTGTTTCATGCAAACAATTCAAAGATTGGCATATGCCCATGAAGAGCTACATTGAATGCAACATGTCATTTACTTAATATCTAATAATTCACCTTTAAAACCTCTTCAATATAACCATTACACACTCAAAAGTAATTACTAATACAATTATAAAAAAATAACAAAAAGAACATTCAATATATTTAGCCGATAGGCTATATATTGTAAAAACTTCAAGTCGAAACCTGTCTCACGCCGTGAAACAGCTAGCTATAAAACAATTCTCCGTCGCTGTTTTCCGTTCATTTTCTTTGCATTTAATTTTTGGAGACACGCAGGGTTGTCGTTGGCTACTCCACAAAGAAAAAGGGCTAATTGTCTGGCCTGCTTTTAAGGCGTGGCGAATTGTCTTGCCTACTTTTAAGGCATGTAGCATACACCGCACACCAAAATAGGCCCTCCCGTTTCTAACCACGGGTCTGTCAAAGAAAATGAGGATGCTCAAAATCATTCACTGTGCCCTTCAGTGGGCCCTAAAGTACAGGTCCGATTGCCTTAGCGAAGTTGAAATGGAGCCTGCCGTTTCTGGTTCTCTCTGATACATAAACGAGCATTTCTTGTTCCTTCTCTTCATGGTGTGGATTGGATTCTGGAGATGAAAGGACCGCTCCTTGAAGGAGAAGCTGTAACTCACCACCCTGGCCATATGAAAACCCATGCCACTTTCATAATAGTTGCAGTCAGCTGAAGGAGCTCTTCAATGAAGGCTCTGGAAAGAGGAATTCATTACATGGGTTCAAACGTCAGAGACTTCAAGGTATGGTTTTTCTGTTCTGCACTGTGAATTGCAATAATACCAGTCTTGTTAAAACATGGAAAAAACCAAAACATGACAACAATGGCATACTAACACCCGATAAGAAGAGCACTGTCGTATACAAAACCTTATGCAAAGAATGTAAGGAAAACCCATCGAAAGAAGCAGAAGGCATTTCACAGGTTGCAGAGCATAGTGGCATCGGGATAGATTTGTCTAGCTATTATTCTCTCTTGCAAGAGATAATCAACAAGAGAGCCCTTGCAGAGGGAAGACAGGACCATGCACATATTCTCAAGAGTGGACATACGGGTAATGGCTGGGTAGGAAATAAGCTTGTTATGTACATTAAATGTGGAAGCTTGACAGATGCAAGACGAGTGTTTAACAAAATGTCTCAACGAAATGCTTTCTTGTGGTCTATTTTGATTGGAGCATATGCTCGCTGTAGGCTCTGGGAGGATGCCTTTAAGCTTTTGAATTGGATGCAAGGTTTATGCATCAGGGCAGACAATATAATTGTTCCCAGTGTTCTCAAGGCGTGTGCTGGTTTAACGGCTCTGGAAAAGGGCAAGGAGGTCCATGGCTATATTGTTAGAAATGAGTTTGAGCTGGATATTGTTGTTGAGAATGCTTTAGTAGACATGTATGCAAAATGTGGGTGTGTGGAATATGCCCGCAGGTGTTTGATAAGATGTCTGAGAAAGATGTGGTTTCGTGGACTGCAATTATTGGGGTATATGCCCAGATTGGGGTTAGTGAGGAGGTCTTGAGACTCCATAGTGAAATGGAATTGTCAGGGGTGGATTCGGATGCAATTACTTGGAATGCTATGATGGCTGGATTTGCACAAAATGGGCAGTGCGATGAAGCCTTGAAACTTTTAAATCGAATGCAGTTATCCGGTTTGAAACCGGACGTGAACTCATGGAATGCAATTGTTACAGGCTGCGCCCAAAATGGGTATGCCGAGGAAGCATTGGAAGCTCTTTATCAAATGCGTTTGCCAAGTTTCTCCTCCCTGTGGGTCCCATTAATAACTATGATGTGGAATAGAAAATTTAAAGATATTACATATTTGCCTGTGCCAATAGGTCTATTCAATCAACCACTTTGTTGATGGTATTACTTTTTTCTTTGATAAGCAATGGCAATTCTTACCTGAAGCTCTTCAACACTCCTAGGCAAAGAAGTTAGGGGTCTTCTTTCTCACATTTTGATTTCTGAAAAATGTTGTCTTCAATCACAATAGTTTGCTGCTGTTCTTAGTCATGTAGGTGTCCAATAAACTGATAATGGCCATCTCTCCCCATTGTCTATATTGTAACTGTGACGTGGTTAGTAAAATCAGTGTATTTTGGATTTCATGAATTTGCAATCATAACTCGTGAGGTTGCATGAATCGCAAGAGCACCTCTAAACTTTCTTTAGGTCCATGGTTTGGGTTCAGAAAAGATACAGCTTAGAGCTGTTCAAGACCTAATTTTCTTCTTCTACTCTTGTATTGGTGTGCATGTATGTTGTAGTCTGTGGTCAATCACAGTTATGGCTAATGTCAAATCTGTTAAACATAGCATGTTTTGATATCATGAAATTTTATTATTTCTGACCTTGTTTTAGGCATCTGAGTTCTAGTGATATTTTGCTTCATTATATTCTTACCGCTTCCACTTTTGGGATTTTAAAGGTATTCATTCTGAGGTGGGAGTTTAAGTCTAAAACAAGTGTTATTCAGTCCTAAACATCTCTTCGCTTCTGGTAGACAGGGAGAGGTTGGAAAGAGCAAATATTTTGCCAAAGTGGAATGACTTGGAAATAATAATGGTTGATAGACAAGAAATCCCATTCACTGGTTAGTGCAAGCATCCTTTTTTAATATTCAGGCCGGGTGAGCCCTACTCTATATTGGGATCATGAAACTAGAGTTTTCTTTGGGGGTGGGGTAGATGAAGAAAAAATATACAGGTCTACTTGTGCTTCTAGAGCCAAGGCGGACCTGGTGGTATTGACGTATGTAGTTGCTGACCTGTAAAGTGGAATTAAAAGACCAATTTTGCAGGTCGAGAAGAGCTGATCAAGGAAGGAGCATGAGAAGATCAATGTGTCACTAGGCATGTTGGGTGTCTTTTTATATCATAAATAAGACTGCCTCTGAAGGAATGGTGTGACGAGGGCATTGTAGCACTCGATCCATTGATAGGTTAAGGATTTTGGAGATGAAAGGATTGTATATGATTTTTATTGGATTTTGTTTTCAGATTTGCTGTTATTGGTGGTTATCAAGTTATGATTTTTTAGCCATTTGAAGAATGATATGGTGATAGAGATTTTTATGATTCACTGAATAATTTTAGTAGCTTTCAATTTGAATTTTCCAAGCAAGTATCGAATTCTGTATTCCCACCCCTGTTTCTCTCATTTCTCTAAAAAGTCCAAAGGCTGCCTTGCAATCTTGTTCTGTGTGAAATATAATCCAATATAAATATAGTGGTTAAAGTAATCCAGCATCAAGTTTCAGACCTGCCATGTTAACGCCTGAAACTAATTGAGTAGCCTCAGTTGTTCGTTGGTCTTTCCAATAGGCCTTCATAAGTGAAGAAAACACACCATTTCCAACTCTGGCTCTGTGAGCAATCATTTCGTCCAGTATGTTGTATGCCTTTTCTAGCCAACCTAGATTCACACATGCATGAATTATATCTGCACAAGCAATTTGATCCACAGCCACCAATTGCCCTTAAACGTCTTGCACCCTAATAAGAAATCTTGCCAGATCTTTAACAGTTCCTAGCTCCAGAAAACCCTTTACAAGTGTGCAGTAAATCTGTTAATTAGGAAAGACATCTGGATTGAGTTCTGAGCATTCATCACCTGATTGACACCTCACTCTATCCACAGAATTGGAGCGAGACCTTTTCAAACGGTTGACTCGCTAGGGGGCACTCAACTTTCCAGGTTGTCGAGGGATAGATCTTTCAACCCATCAATCAACCGAATATATTTATACGTGTCAACAAGTCAAGTCTATTGGATATAGATATGGTCAAGTGATCTGGCAACAACCCAGATGTGGCTGGATTGAATTGCCCTGCATGCTCTTTTCAACATAAGAAATACACTTTCTGGAGTAGACTCCAAATCACTTACACCTAAATATGGAGACATTGGGTATTTTTGCCCTTTTTCCCCTGAATTATATATTCTTCTTTTTATTAAAGTCACAGTGATCAAAATATTGTTTCTAATGTCTTTTGTTCTCTCCTACAGATTGAGATTCATCACAGTTTGAGATGGTGGCCTCTAAGATGAGGGAAACATGATATTCTTATATTTTTCTATCGGCGTAACCCTTGCACCCCTTCTGGTGCAAGTGCTAGTAACATATACAACCTACATTTAATATACTAACCAACACAATCTAATAAAATCCACTCACCTAGTAGACCCTGTATTATTTAATGAAAAGTATTGATTTAAAGAAATACAACTAGATCCTCTTTAAAACCTTGACAAGAACATGACCTATATTTGATAAATAGTGTGAACTAGATAAAAATACAACTAGATTCTCCTTAAAACCTTCCCAAGAATCTGAAAATGTATTTAATAAAATTGTTGACGAGAGAAATACAAGTGGTCTCTCTTTTAAGTCTTCCCACAAATATGAAAATATATTTAATAAAAATTGTTGACTAAAGA
The DNA here is from genome assembly GCA_007258455.2 of Sequoia sempervirens. Classification (NCBI taxonomy): domain Eukaryota; kingdom Viridiplantae; phylum Streptophyta; class Pinopsida; order Cupressales; family Cupressaceae; genus Sequoia; species Sequoia sempervirens. The sequence continues at coordinate 16,330 of VDFB02114383.1, forward strand.
AATACAAGTGGTCTATCTAAAACCTTCACAAGAATATGATACTATAATTAATGAAATTGTTGACCAAAATAAGTACATCATAATTGGGAAGTGCTACGAACCTCAAGTGCAAACTTAACTATCATTATCTTCTTTAAAATATATATATATATCATTCTCTTCTTAATCGTTGTGTATGAATATTCTAGAATTAGATAAGACGTACAACATAAAATGAGTGATTACTCTGCAAAGCCAGTTGTATTGTACTAGTTGTGCCGTATGACACGGAATGGAAAAGAAAAACCGACATAAATTTTAATCTTGGCTAATGTCAAACACATCAAGTAAATGGATTTATATATTTAAAAAAAAAAATCAATAAAATATTTATATAATATTAGTCATTAACAACTACATGTGTAATTAGAGTAATTATAAAATATATTTAAAATATTTTATTTTTTATTAATATTTTTTTAGTTGCATAGTAAGTATACTTAGTTTTTAGTTTTATTATCATTACAAATTGTGTTATTAAGTAAAAAGAAAAGTGAAACAAAAAAGATTTGAAGCAAATAAGATAAACAAATTATTCTTATTCTTGTGTCATTTCATGTCACTTGGCTTCTCAATTAAAGACCTTCTCCCCCCTCCATCCTTGCCAATCCTCATGATGTAATGACGTTGATGAAAAAACTCACACACAATCGAAGCCAAAAGCAATAAAATTACATTCTAAATGGATTTTGGAAACCTCGTAGCACTAATTGATGCCCTTCATGGGAGGGAATTATGTTTGAAATCCAAGCAATTTCTCTCTTCAGCGCTCTATCCTGATGATGGATCACGGAGTGTGATCTGAAATGTTGATGAAAAAACTCATACACAATCAAAGCCAAAAGCAACAAAATTACATTCTAAATGGATTGTGGAAACCTCATAGCACTAATTGATACCCTTCATGGGACGGAATTATGTTTGAAATCCAAGCAATTTCTCTCTTCAGCTCTCTATCCCGATGATGGATCACGGAGTGTGATCTGAAACGTTGATGAAAAAACTCACACACAATTGAAGCCAGAAGCAATAAAAATTACATTCTGAATGGATTGTGGAAACCTCATAGCACTAATCCTCATGATGTGCATGATGAGTCAATTCCTTCTTTTAAATATGTAATTATGTTGGATGGGTGGAGGGTGGCTAGGAAGAGGAAAGAGCCATCCCCTATTTCTACCCCTCATTCTTTGTTTCAAGATTATTCCCTTTCAACTTCTCCTTCCTATCCTAATGTCCTTGTTCAAGATTTTATCCCTTCTCCCCGCCACTCTTCTCCTCAACCAAGTTATCTTGACCCCACCCTTCCCTCTTCTTATTCTCGTCATCGTTCCAAATCTCTTTCTTCCACCATAAAAGAATGTGAGCCCAAGAATATAGAATTGGATCTTGATAATAGTTTCAGTGTGTTGACACAGGTTGATGACTCTTCTCTTCATCATGAATTATAATATCCTTTCTTGGAATGTAAGAGGGATTACTCTCCCTACCCATAAGTATAGGGTTAAAATAAGTTGTTATGAAAAGGAAGCCTGATGTGCTCTTCCTTCAAGAAGTCAATATTAGTGGCATTAGACTTGAGGCATCATTATGTAATGTTTAGGGAGATGCCATGTTTTTGTATATATCTCATATTGATGGGATAGGTGGCGTTGTTATTGGGATTCCTCCATGGGTTGCTAAATGTGTCATCGATAAGGGTAAGTACCCTTCTCACAGCTATGTTTGGGCCCTCACTATTATCAATGAATAGCTCATTGGTTTTAGTTCTATTTATGCTCCCAATTTTGTTAAAGAACAAATTGAGTTATGGAATTGGATGTCTAATAATTTACCTAACACAAAGTGGATATTAGGGGGTGACTTTAACATGTTCAAACATCCTCATGACCGCAACTATCCTAAAGAGTTTAATCTCAGTAGTGAAGAATTTGATGGTTATTTTGTCAAAATTCCTTGGGAGTGACCGATCATATTCATGATAAATTTCCCAACCATTCTAAAAATTTGGCTTGCTTGGTCCAACTGTAGAATGGGAAGTGATAGAAAATTAAGTAGGTCAAATAGATTTTACATATCCCCTATCCTACCCCTTGTCCATGACCTGTTGTGTGTTCACGTGGATTTATCTACCACTCTCTAATCATTATCCCATTATTTGCAACATAAGTTTGTCTCCAAAATTAAACATAGATAGTTCTCTCCCCTTCAAACTTAACGTGTCTCACCTAAAGAATCATATTTGCTTAGTTGCCCTTGAAGGGATTTGGAATTCTCTTCCTAAACCTAATGAAGGGGGGTCTTGGATTGATTGGTGGTGTGCAACCATTACTCAATGTACTATTTTTTTGTGTTCATTTGGCAAACGAATGGCTTGGCAATGTAAACACAAGGAAAAATCTCTCCAAGGAAAACTTGTTCATGCTAGAAAATTGCTCAATTTTGATCTTAATATTATTATAATACAAACTTCTATTGTTGCAACAAAATATCAATTGTGTAAAACCGATAATTACAAAGGACAATGGGCCAAAGTCATATCTAGACTACATTGGATAAAAGAAGGAAACAAGGGCACAAAATATTTTTTTAATTATCTCAATTATAAACATAAAAAAGAAAGTATTGGAGCTATAAGAGATGAATTGTATATTCTTCAAACTAATCCTACTAATATATGTAAAAAAAAATTATATTAAATATAAGGAGAGTAGTACATAGAAAATCAGATACGAATCATCACAACATCAGATCAGAACATCCAGTAAGCCCTGCAACCACAAAAAACCAACCTAACCTGGACTACAAAAGATACAAACTTAGAGCATTATGACCAGTTCACCTCAAAATTACATCATAGACCAAGTTCAATGAATACACAAAAATATTAACAGAGGTACCACCATAGGAAACAAACCCATATACAAAGAACCATAGCAAAAGGATCACCATCAACAAGAAATTAACCCTGTTGAATAGAGCTATCATCATCACTAAGAGCCATCAGAGCCTGGTCTGCATTGATCTCTTCAACTGAAAAGTCAAGGACATTATTCGTCTGTTGCTCCATCAGAACAATAACCACTTCTTTGCCCTTATAAAGACTAGGATTAGCTTTATGATCTTCTTTGAGTTCATCTCTAAATGCCTGCAAGGCCCTCAAAAAAACCTCAGCACTAGGGTGGCCCTCCTGCCACATATGACCATATATGGCATCCATGATATCAATAGAAATTTCCTTGTTCTCCAAGTATTTCCAGAACTTATCCTTTGACATCTCCGCAGTAATGAACACCTACATAGCAACATTATAGAATATGATTCCCTTGTAGGACTCAGTAAGCAATCTTCTTTTACCTTGAAATCGGTCCACATTCCGAGATTTCCAAATTGCCCACAAAATCTCAGTAGAAAGGATATGCCAGAATAAAGAACCAATTTTGCTTAATTTGCAACTTTGTGAAAAAAGCAAATTCACAAAATTTAGACCTCCATTACATCCCCAGATATTATGAGAAAAGAAAAACATATTCCAGATTTCCTTGGCAAAAATGCAATCAAAGAAAATATGAGACAAGGTTTCAGGTTTCCTGCATAAAGAACACATCTCAAGACCATTTGTGGTAGTTTTATAAGGGAGCTTCTGTAAAAGCAGAAGCCATCTGAAGCAGGCCTTTTTGGCCTAAGTTCCTTCTGCCAATTCTTCAAAAAGATTTTGTGCCAATGATCCTTGGTCAAGTTTATTTGCCAAACTTTATTCATATGATCAGAAATATCAACCTGCTCAGTAAGCATAGAATAAAAATCTTTAGCCTTAACGTTCATTATTTTGTTACCATTTTTCCACACAAAGTCTTTATAATGGAGGGGTTCATTTATAACTTTAACCGAGAACTTGAGATGGCCACAGACCTCTCTCAACACCGTGTAAGTTCTCCAATTACTTTGAGGAATGTTAAACTCAGTGCTAAGGGTATTCCAATCCTTCAAATTACCATTAATTAAGATATCCTTAAAGCAAAGGATTCCTTTAAGCACCTAGCCTTTAGCATAGCACCCCTGAATAAGGGCCAAGGGCTTCCCTTTACGTTTTAGGTTCCACCAAATAGATTTGTTGGCAAAGATTGCCCTATTATCACCCTTGGTGAATTGACAGTTGGAAAGGAGCTTCTTAACAATTTCCCAGGCCTTCCATAAAGTTTTAAAAAAATTGGACCCTGCAAGTGACATAGGCATTTCACAACTAAGAATATCATTGAAGGGGAGAAGTTTCCAGAAATTAGCATGCTTAGAACATCATTAGCAATATTATTTCTCACTAGCACCTTCCATGGTTACTCCCCATACAAAGCCCCAACCACCCATTTAGAAGCCAAAGCAATACCTTGGATCCTCAGATCCTTAAGCCCCAACCCACCTCTCATTCTAGAGATAGTACACCATTCCCATTTGACAGAATGCTTCTTCTTCTTCCCCTTACCATCAGACCACAAAAAACCTCTAATCCTCTTCTAAATAGCATTGATTTGATAAGAGAAAAAAACCAAACAGAGGCAAAGTAAATGCTATAAGAAGACAAAATTTTCTGATAGATCTGAAACCTCCCAGCAAAGGAGAGGTAATGCTTATTCCATTTGGCTAATTTATTCTCAATCTTATCTCTAATCCAGCACCACATATCTTTTAAGTTGGGCTCGATAGCAAATAGGATACCAAGGTATCTCACCAATTTATGAGGATCGCCCCATTGGATACCATATCCGCACACCCAATCGGGGAGCCTATCATTCCACCCAAGAAGGTAAGACTTTGTAGGGACAATTTGTGCCCCTGAAGCGAAGCAAAAAATCTCAAGCTTCTCCATAAGAATTGCAAAGTTTTCCTCATCAAGCTGAACAAGAATAGAAGTATCATCAACAAACTACAAATTGATAAGTTCATTGGAGTCTGAAAACCTGATACCTCTTACCCCAGGGGTCAAAGATCTATCCCTCAAAATATAATGAAGAGCATTAGAGGCAATGGAAAATAGAGCTGGTGCAAGGGGGCATCCTTGCCTTATTGACCTCCCCAAAACAATTTCTTGTGAAAGAATTCCATTAACATCCACTTGAGCAGAAGCATCTTGGAACAAAGTCTTGACCATAGAACAAAACACACCTAGAAAACCAAATGCTTCAAGGACCAAAAGGACAAAGTCCCATTCAATTCTGTCATAGGCTTTCTCAAAGTCTAGCAAGTGCATTGCAGCATCCTGCCCTGAGTTCCTGGCCCAATTCATGGCCTCCCAACTTGTCACCAGATTCTCCAAGATGTACCTCCCCTTAATTAAGCCAATTTGAGTTGAATCAATGATGGTAGGAAGAATACTAGCCAACCTTTCAGCCAGAACATTTTCCAAAATTTTATAAGAAACTTTCAGGAGAGTAATTATGGGTCTACAATTCTTAACAAGGGTTTTGTCTCCCCCTTTGGGAATCAACTTAATAATTCCTCTGTTAATGTTTTTACCAAGGGATCCTCTTTCAAAGGAATCCTTATAGACCATGTAAAGATCATCACAAGCCCAATCAATGAAAGATTTGTAAAATTCTGCAAATAAACCATCAGGTCTTGGAGATTTATCATTTTTGAGGGAGAGAATAGATCTCCTTATCTCCTCCTTAGAAATTTCTCTGCTTAATTCAAGGGTTGCCTCATTACCAACCCGACTAGGCAATATCCCCTTAATATAGTCCCTAGCTCGAAAGCAAGACTCATTACCCCCCTCAGAAGTGAAAAGATTCTGATAAAAGAGGAAAAATTGTTGTCTTATTTCATCCTAGTTCAAAAGGATGTTACCATCTGCATTAATCTGATCAATTAATTCTCTAGCCTGCTTCTCCTTTAAATATCTAAAGAAAAATTTTATACCCTTATCACCATTTTCCAACCAATACATCTTAGCTCTAACTTTCAGTCCCTTGACCTTGATAGTTTGAAACCTCCTGAGATTGTCTCAGCCCACAGTGAGCTTATCAACCCGGGAACTATCATTAGGGCAATTTTTCACTTCAAATTCTACCTTGTAAAGATTGTCCTGCAGAAAAGTCTCCTTTCTTCTTCTATCCTTTTCCTTTTTCCTTCCAATGGTCTGGAAAAGAACCTTCCATCCTTGCACATTCAAGTCCCATCTCTCTATGGGAGGTAGGGACCCATGTAACCATTTATTAATGGCTCTAAGAGAGGTTATGGCACATTTACAATCATCATCCTTAAGAAGGCTAGAGTTAAGAGAAAATCCATTTCTGGGACCAACATTGGGGACAACACCATTCTTAAACACAAAATTTGCTCTTATTGGGTGGTGATCAAAGAGTGAGAATGGAGTAACCTCCACCTTGCAACCATCCTTAAGGAGAGCAGCAGAAAAGAAAGCTTTATTTATATAAAATCTATCCAGCCTACAAAGCACCCTCCTCCCATTTTTTTGGAATTTGAACCAAGTGAACCATATGTCTTTACAATCCTTTTTCTGGCCTTCAATGGGATCCTCAAGACTTAACATAGACTTAATTCTAGACCAATGGAATTTCTCATAGTCTTTCCAAACATGGCCAACACCTCCATATTTGTCCTCCTCCTTTTCCACAAAATTAAAGTCACCCCCCAGAATCCAAGGGATATCTTGGAGATTAAACAACCACTTCCATAGAAAAACCCTATCTCTGTAGTCATTAGGAGCATAGATCAAGCAGATACCAAAGCAGTCTTCCTTCTTTTTTACAATAGCCCAAACTGCCATGTTACAGGGAGAAACACCAGATTGCACCACATATTGGCTCCAATTGTTAGCCATCATAATGACAACCCCACCCTTCCCCTGTTCATGCTTGGTCACAAATTGAGAAGCATCCTTCCAAATTACCTTCAGGTTGGTTTCTAAGGCAAAACCAACAGATTTGACTTCTTGGAGAAGTAAAAAATCCATTTTCTTTTTTTAGGCAACCAACCTCCTAACAAGGTGTTTTATATCAGGGGACTCAAGGCCCCCTACATTCCAAGAAAGACAATTAAGCTCCACCCTTATGCTCAGTGGAGGAAGGGCCCTTATCAGTCCTATAGTTATCAAAGCACTTAGGCGGTTTATTCACTATCTCAATTCTCTTAGCATTGGGTGGAAGGATCACACCACTAAGCTTCTTTCTTTTGTCTTTCAAAAGGGGATTGCCATCTTTAACATCCTGCAACTTGGTGCCGTCCAAATTTTTCTTCTTCCTATACCTTCTGGTTTTTTTAACAAGCACCTCAATGGGCACACCCTCCCCATCAGTGGTTTCCCTAGTAGAGAGAATCCCTAGGTCATCTACAGATTCCATGCCAGATTGAGAAGCAAAACCATCCATACTAACCAATCCATCAAGGGGGCTAGTAGATACAATCTCCATGTTTGACTGAGTCACATTCTCCTCATCAAATTTAGAGATAAGGTTTAGATTACTATACTCAAAATTTGGTCTTGAGTCAATCCCATCCCCCTTAGGGTGGATAGACACCTCCAGGTTGATTTCCTTATTAGGGCATAGAGATGTAGAAATATCAACAACTTGAGTCAAGCAGACCCCACCCATATTAGGTCTCAAATCCCCTTCATTCTTATGCTCTTTTATTAATTGTGAATCCTTTGTTAAGCCAACAATTTTTAAATCTCTAAAAAATTTATCATTAAAAGAATAAATCTCATTCACTATAATAGATGCATTATCCTTGAGTTTCCTTATTTGTCTTATTTTTTGAAGGGCCAATTATTGAGCATTAAGCTTACCATTGAGAAAAACCTTATTCAAGCCATTTGGGAAAAGAGGTGGAAGACAATTCATATCCAAAGACAGATCCCCCACCTCATCCCCCTTATTATTCACAACACTGTGCAACTCATGACCCACAGAGTTCAATTTTTTTGCATTACTGCTTTCAACCTCAATGGCAGAGGTGGAAAAATCCTTTTGAGGTTCAGTTCTTGGGGGAGAAAAACCTTCCTTTTCCTCCCCCGAAAGGTTAAGATCCCCACCATATTTTGGCGGAATATGCTTAATGCTCTTATTGTCTCTATAATCTTTCTTTTTATTAATCTTGCTTTTAATCACCAGATAGTTCCTTCTAATATGCCCTTCTCTGTGACAGAGATAACAAGCATTAAGGCCTCCTAGGGTTTCCACCACACAGTTAATGATGCCATATTTCAATTTAATTTCCAGGATCTGCAAAATATCCAGTCCCGGGTTTATGGAGACCAAAACCCTCGCATCCAAATGGGGAAGAGCTGATTTGGTCTCATCCATTCTTAACATCTTGCCATAAGGCTCAAGCAAAAGAGGAACAAATTTCCAGAGCCGAGGGGGAAAATTCTTTATAACTAACCATCGAGGACTAGACAAGGCTAGAACCTCCTCATTTAGAGCCTCTGGACACCATGCCAGGGCTCGAAAAGTAACCTTCCCAACAGTCCAAAATTCCCTACTAACTATTTCCTACTGAAATTTAGGGTTGTTAAAGAAAACAACAAATAATCCTTTTTCAACCATTCTACAATAATAAAAATGCAACCCTAACTTCTTTTCCCACACATTTTTGAACCATTCTTCCATATATTTCCTAGACGGAACCCTATCAGGGTTGACAACTGCAAAGAATATAGTAGTTTTAGAAAGCCTCACATCTTCCTCAAAAATAGCTTTATCCAATTCTTCATTCGGAACCAGGACAGATTTCAAAGGAGGAGACAACAATTTCTTACCTTGTCCCTCCTCTCCATCCTCCGCCAGCGGAGCAGACCGGTCAACAATGAACTTTGCACCCTACGGTAGGCACTCTCGCTCACCTGCCACAATATCTCTGAAATACTTAACAGAACCTCTAGAAGCTGAACCCTTTAAGGAATCCACCGAGGGAACCATATCCCCATTCATTACGATCATAAAATCCTGACGCAATCACCCACATGCCTTGGCACAAATGAAAAGAAAATCGACGAGAGGAGCCTCTAATCAGCACCAAGTTGTAGCAAAAGATAAAACCGCTCACACACAACACAGTACAAGGCAGAGTCCGGAAAGCGATGATTCAGAATCATGGAGGAGAGTTGAGCCTCCTCCCCAGGTGCCCGAGGACACCCACAAAGTAGGATCCCACATGCACAACGAAGCTACAAAGTCCTTTTCTTTTCCCCCTAGTTTTTCTCTCCTCCACCAAATGATTTTAAAAATTTTAAAGACCAATATATGTAATTTTTTCAAATGAATTTATGAAAATATTTTCAAAGATAATCAATGGTAGGATATTCAACAAATCCTTGAGGATATTGTCTATTAGAGATCTTAGCTATAGTTGAAATATTCAAATGAAAAATACTCAAATAATACTATGCTTCTCTTTTTTTTTTGTTCAATAAGATATTACATATATAGGAGTTGCATTTCTTATATTATAAGAAACCTCCTATAACAACTCCTTAATATATTGAGTTTTTTTAACAACTCAAACAAAAAACAAACCTAATTAATTATTATTATACTAACAACTACGGGAATGATGTAATATTCCTAACACCCCCCATATTGTGTCATTCTCCAAATGGGGATAAGTGGACCAACAATAATTGATGACCACGTTTAGTAGTTTATCATAAGGTAAGAGTAGGGACATACACTTCTAATCATGACAAGAAAAAGTGGAACTCACTTCACTATGCTTCTGAACTTTTCCCAAGGATAGGGACAAACACAACTACCCATAGAACCAAGGATAGGGACTAACACTTCTACTCAAGGTTTTACAACAACTTTGGATAGGAAAAAAAAACATCTATTCAACATTAGTAATGAACAAGGACACACACATTTTCTCACAACAATTATGATTGGGTACAAACACATCGAATCATAATTACTTGACAAATGTGATTGGGGACAAACAATTTTAATCACATACACCATCTTGTGAATGGGGACAAACACATCCATTCAAAAACAACTAAGAATTGTGATTGGGGACACACACATCCAATCACAAATACAAATTTGAGAAGACCTCATTGTTGTGTATGTAGCCTGCATTATGGATCTTTTCCACTCTAATTGAAAATGATATGAAATAGTTATCATTGCCATCTAGAAAATGATATTGGGTTTAGTTTTGGCATAAATAGTTTTTTCACTAAAATAGTTTTGTGGCCACGTCACTAGTGAATGGCGAGAGGATGCTACTTATCCTCCAACCTCCTGTGCCTCCATCCTTCAATTGGTTTGCTACTTAGAAATTTTTTATTTTAAGCTCAATTTTAGAATGCCCCCCCATGAGATGGACGTCACGTACAAGCGATAGTGCATCCAATTACAATTGAGGAAATTTTTGTTTTACACTTTTAAATTTTAATATCATAGTTTTCATGACACAATTTTTAATGAATAGTGAAATTAGACACTATAAAACTTTAATTTTAAACTACAAGACAAAATATCACTATAAGAACTAATAAGACATTTTGAAACATTAAGCAATAACTAAACAATAGCCTACTAGTATAAAACTATTAAAACTTAACTATAATTTCTAATATAATAAACGTTATTCTTTAACACATCATCTCCTCCAAGATGTCTCAAATATTCTTCAAATTTCTTATTAGGTGCTAAGTGAATATCAAAGGCTCCTGCAACTGATCTTTGCTCCGCCACACACACTATTTTTACTTGACTTTCATGGTTGTGGCCACTTATTTATGAGTTTCTCTCAACCAATAAAGAATGTAGGTGTGCAACATGCTTAATATGATATGGCTTACATTCAAAAATAAAATTGAGATCCACATGACATTAGAATGAGAACATGACATGTGCTAATAAATTAATATTTTGAATTTTCCTTCTTAGTGCCTTCATAGCATATGATTTCTCAATGTTTCTATGTTCCTCAACAATCAAGTCAACTTTATTAAGGATAATACCATATAAAATGCTATCTACAAAAATTCTCAGGGTGTTATTTTGGATGGTATAGACTCATGATCTCATTAGTGATAATCAGTTCCAGTGCGCTATATTCATATGGAAGCTTCAATAAACTAAAGCTCCAAATCTCTCTAGTAAACAAACTACCTCTCTTGAGGCCAATGCCACCTATTCTCCTCAAAGATTCCAACAATGATATTTTTCTCTTTCCTTTCATTTCTCATCCTCCTATCTTTTTTGTTGCACACTTTACAAATCTAGTTTTTCCAATGCCTCCATTATCAACAATCACATGCTTAAAACTTGAACAATCTGCATGCTCATTGGGAAAGTTATTTTTCATGATAAAAATCTCTTCAAATAGGGAAGAGGGCGGGCAATAGTGGTGCACCCTAATTTTATGGGTCGACATAGCAATGAACATGCAACATTGGCATTAAAAAATTATATCCCAGAGTGGCCAGGGACGTAGACAATTCAAATATTTCGTTTCACCCGCATAGACCGAGAAAAAAGGTGACATCAACATGATTTTTGTTGAGGGGTCATAATACACCCCCAAAAAAGCTAGACCAATAGTGGTGCATTAAGTCATGTTTTTTAGTGCATCAATGTGGCATCATATGATTTGTTGCTTTTTGAATGTAATGGGAATATTTTTTTCAACTATTGGGTCCTCTCTTACAATTACTAGTTCCATACTTTTAAAATATTGGGCTTTGAATGTATATGAACTATGACAACTATTGGTACCCGCACCACTATTGGGCCCTCTCCCCTACTTAATTGGACACCAAATCTAGAAAATGTAAGATGCACAGAGATACAATATACTAAAAATATAAAATACACTCGTAGATGGATATAAAGAAATAAAGGAACTAGGCAAGATGGGGCCTACATACTTGTGGATGGTATTTCCTTGATTTTTGATGGCATGATTTCCTTCTCACACAACATCAACATATGATTTTTCCACACACAAATCATACCCAGTACTGGAAATCAATTTTTTTAACTCAAGTTGAGACTCCTTCAACAAACCATATATTTCAAAATCAAAGGCGCACAAATAAGTTTTGAGACCACTATTTGATTCCTCCTACCACATCAATGGTGAAAAATTTAACGAGCCTCAACCAACCAAAAAAAGGAAAAAACTTCACAGAGACCAATTCTAAGACTAACACTAAAAATATTATGGTGTATAACAATGTAGGTTGACAAGGATTTCTACATAAACTGATTGGAGAATAAGATCACCAACCCAATTCATTAAACCTACCTCGATACCATATTAGAGATCTTAGCTATAGTTGAAATATTCACATGAAAATACTCAAATAATACTATGCTTCTCTTTGTTCTCATTCAATAAGATATTACACATAAGAGTTGTATTTCCTATATTATAGGGAACCTCCCATAATAACTCCTTAATGCATTGAGTTTTTGTAACAACTCAAACAAACAAACTGAATTAATAATTATTATACTAACAACTACGGGAATGATTTAATATTCCCAACAATGTAAAAGGTTATATTCTGGCTAAAAAATAGATTCTAGGTATAGCCAATATTTAGATAGAATTGTGTCCTTGGAGGGGTTGGAAAAATCTCTCTTCTCCATGGCCCCTCATAAAAGTCCAAGCAACGATGAGCTCCTACGAAATTCTACTAGGCCATGTGACAACACATTAAGGAATATTTTTACTGCTTATACCTGGAGGCATTTAAAAAAGAATCTTTAGGTTTGAAAATTAATGGTGGCATAATCAAACTTCTCCCTAAAGGAAAAATGGAAGACTCCATCTCAGGTTTTCATCCTATCACATTACTTAATACCTCCTACAAAATTATTACAAAAGCCTTGGCTATCAGGATAAAACCAGTGGAGCGAGGAATTGTTAGAACTAAGCAGACATGCTTTATTGATGACAAATATATTCTTGATAATCTCATGTTAGCAAGGGAAACTTGTGAATGGGCTCAGTAAACGTGCCAAAATTCTATCTTGATTAAACTTGATTTTGATAAGTCATATGATAGAATTTGTTGGAGCTTTATTCTCAATATGCTTCAATGGTTGGGTTTTGGTCCTAAAGTTTGAGCATATTATATTCAAATTTTATTTCAAGATGCTAATGCTCGAATTATTATCAAAGATCCATTCGACAAGGATTTCTTGTAGCTCCATACCTCTATGTTCTTACGATTGATGCTTTGGGTTATCTTCTTCAAAATTCCATTAACAAGCAGCTCATTTCAAAAATTTATATTCCCCATAATGTTGTTGTAATTAATTCTCATTATGCAAATGACAGTTTATTATTTTTATAGTTTTGAAAAAGATATTTCTAATATTATGGACATATTGGAGTTGCATAATTGTGATGTTTCAAGATCTAAATTGACACATAACAAAACATAATTCTTGATGGTTCAAGTTGGGTCTATCCTCCAATGGATTCCCAATGAATAGAAACAAATCAAACATGAGGAAATCATGAGGTACCTCAGAATACCCTTTGGTATTGGGGTTTCACTTTTTGATATGTGGAATTGGTAACTCAATAAATTCATGAATAAACTCTTCAATTGGGAGTATAAATTCCTTTCTTTGGCTAGTAAAATTTAAGTTGTTAATAAACTATTTCTTGCCAAACATGTTTATTATTCATAATGTTGGATGCCTTCTAAAAAAGGCTATAAGAAATTAATCAAAATTATTCAAATATTTCATGGGCTAAATGGGATGGAAATCAAGGATATATATCCACATCATGGTCTCATTGTATTCAACCAAAACGTAAAGGTGGTTTGGGGCTCATAAATCCAAGAACACAAGGGATTTGTTTGGCATCTAAATGGATTATTAGAGCTGTTAAAGGGGGTGAACCATGCAAGATCCTTATATGGTATTGAATTAATCTAGCTTCAGTCAAAGGAAAATGATAGGCAATGTAGTGGTTAGATAAAATCATTCATGCTTCATTTTTCTCAATCAAGGCTTCACCTCCCCTTTAGTCTATTTGGAAGGCTTGGCAACATGTTTGTCATAAATTAAAATGGAGAGGAAACTCTCTTCAACATGGCTTCAGCTTCTCCGCCTCTTCTATTTGGTGGAACAAACATATTCTTTATAAGGGACAAGCCCTTGCTTTAATATTTTGAAACAATCCTATCTCATGTTTAAAAAAAGGGTCTACAATATCGGAGACCTTTGGGATTTTCATACAATGAGATAGTTACCATGACATATTGTTAAAAACTCATTTCAATATAAGCAACAAATACAAAGAGTTCTTGATTTTTGTGTAGTCCTTAGTGTCACTAGAGCTTTCTATGAAATTACGTAGCCTATCCAATCCAATGTCTTTAAAGACTAGTTATGGAGTTCATCTTATCCTTTTTTATTGTTTACATTGAAAAAGATATACTTGCAGTTGCTTCCTGATTTTCTCTTATAGTCTCACTTGAATTTCAAATGGAACTATATGTTTAGTGAAAAAATTTGGTCAAAAATTAACTACACAAATTTGGAGATCAAAAATCAATTTAGGTGCTCAATTAATTGCCTAGAAGATACTACACGTCAATTGCCCATTGGGGATAGGTTGAAGTGTATTATGTTCTAGTTGATTAATTGTCCATTTTGACGCAAGCATGAGAACATGAAGCATGGTTTTTGGGTTGCTAGTTTGTTAAAAAATGGTGTTTAATGATTTCCTTGCTATTTTTTATCACAAGCTAAGTTGGAAAGAAGCTCTTCTTGGGGATAGGTTACATGCTAATGTTATTGTTGATGGTGCTAGACATGCCATTTTTTTGCATTTATGGAGAAACAAATGTAAATTTGTCTTTAATAACAATAATGATCATTGATAATTTTTATTTCTAAGGCTTTAATCTGATATATTTTATTGTCTTGCTACTTTATTTTCTTTGCTCCAGACCATGGCTACGAAAATTTTCAAGATGGGTCTCCAAATTCAACAAATCAAATTTCAAGTTGAGCAGCTACTGAGCAAAAAGAACGTTTGTATAGTGTAGGGATTAAGATATTTTTTGCAAAATTCATTGTTGATTGGATTTTTGTTCAACTAGTTTGGATGTTTCAATCTTGTTTTGTAGTTTTCCTAGAAAAATATCTATTGTAAATGTATTTTTGATTGTAATCTTTGTTGGTCTATTTTGTACATTTATTTCATGTAGTTTCTAATTGCAACCTTTTCTTCGTAAATACATTTTTCAATAAAAATAAATTAAAGATATGATAAAGTACATGATTGCAATTATTAGTATAATTTTCCTTTCTTTTGGGAATGTAAATATTTCACAAATTAGATATTTTGATTATTTTATTTATCAATCTCAATATAAACATCATTGTTTACATTTGAGTATGAAATTTATAGTTGTGATTTTTGATAGGCTTCCCTTTAGCAAATTTGATTTATTGCAAATGAATCTTGACTTCAACATCCTATTCATGCAATTAGTTATATATCTAAATTATTTTTTCATTTATAAAGATCACAAAACTTGTTAAATTTTATGCTTCACAAACACTTTCATTTACACATAAAAATAAAAATGAATGAAGTTACTCAATATATCAATAGGATTCATTTTTCTTACTATAATCAAATGACACACTCTTCAATATTCATCAAATTTGAATCACTTATTTTAACTATGATACCAACCTTGATACTATTCAAAAGTCTTAAATACAAACTATTGAATGTGATGCATATATCCTAGTGATAACCTCTATTCAAGCTCAGGTGGGCATGCTCTTGTATGAAAAGGTTTAATTTTGAGATATTATATCTAGTAATGTCGAGATACCCAATTTAACCCACACGCATAAATTTATCTCCATATACATACCACTATATGCCTTAAATTAATTTTTTTGTTCTTTATATGTCTATTCCACTACCTAATATTACTAACATTAATCATTAAGATGCATGGAATATAAAGAAAGAGTCGTAGTTGCCCAGTTGTAAAAATTTAAGTGTCATAGAATAAAGGTTTAAGAAAATATTTATAGTCATCACAAGTAAAAAATAGCCAACCCCTTGACCAACCATATTCAAAGGTTTTTGTTACTTTCTCACCACTACTACAATGACATAAACACATATTTGTAGAAATTTCCAAGATCATTAGAATGAATGCATATACCAATGAGCCACGTAAGATGAAAAAAATATATGCTCCTACTCATGAGATTGAAAACACAAAATATACAAAGCAATAGCTAAAGGGAATAATAAATCAAATCATAATATGGATTAATATAGAGTAACAACCACTTAAAAATAGTGGTGCCTGAAAATAAGCATATAACCACTTAATTTAGATCTAGCTAGAAAAAGCACATGGATAGCTAATAATAGTAGGTGGCTAATAATAGACACATAGATCCTTAGCACTCCTAAGCAAGATTAACTCCTACACTAACACCCCCTTAAGAATATCTTAGGTGGGCTCTATAAAATGGGTCATAAAAACTAGCCCCAATGAGGTACCCAACTACAATACAATATCTCATAAAGTGGAGAAAAGGAGAAAACCTAATGGAACAAAACTCCTCCCTAAAATAGAGAAGAAGAAGAAAGGATATTCAAACTCCCCTCAAAGTAGAGTCTCCTAGAATGATTATAGGTAATTGACATTGATGTTGAAGATGATCTAGTAACGTCGAAAACCATTTATCCCATTAAGAAGAAACAAAACCAAGAATATATGTAGGATTTATTCCCATTCCTAAAAGGAAGATGAGGGAAGAAATATGAAGATGTGTGATGTCTCTAAATTCTACTCAAGTTTCCCCATGTCAATGTTCAAATCTACCATAATCAATTCAAGTGTTCTAGGCCATATTGAAGAAGATGACAATCCAAAAGTTTTTGGAAACTAATGTAGAACACAATCTATTGTTAGGGTTAGAAAGGAAGATATCTAACAATTAAATGCAGATTTAAGTAATAAATAGATAAACTAAAAACACACAGAATAAATTATAACACAGAGAATTTAACATGGTTCACCCAATCCGGGCTACATCCACCAAACCATAGCCATCCAATGATTTTATTATCCAGTGAAAAAACCTATTACAATCTTGCGAATAATCGCGTTTTTCATTATACTGTAACACCCATCTGAACCCCTTTTTAACAAGCTTAGAAGCTTCCAAATTTTGGGTTCTACAAAGTCGGATTTTTCTTTTATTTTTTTCCTTTTTCAGTGATGACGCAAAAAAATAGGAGGAAAATTTTTCTCAGGGATGTCGCCCCTGAACCCCTGCCTGAGGCCCAGCCTGGCCCCGGACCTCGGCAAGGATACATGTTGGGGTGTACAGTATACCATGGGCTATATAGTATAGCATGATCAGTCACCACATACCAACAATCTCCCACTTGGAGACTGATCAGGCTCCACACCAACACAATCTCCCACTTGGAGACTGATCCTAGATGACACTGCTGCAATTACAACTCCCATTGGAAATAAGTACCTTGGACCCTACTACTCTATTATACTTGAATTCAACCTTGAAGGCCAACTGAAGCTAAAGAGGAGCTCAACTTCTCCCTTTTCACTGCCTTCATAAACATATCCACTGGATTGACATCTGTATGTATCTTGTCCAACTTGACTTGTCCATCCTCCAACACTAATAAATGAAATGATATCTCAATTGTATGTGTTTCGTTTTAGAATGCAAGGAAAATTCTTTGCAAGATGTATAACACTCTGGCTATCTGTAAACAAGTAATTTCAGCCTATTGTTTTCCTAACTCATCCATGAAAAGTTGCAGCCATATCATCTCCTTTGCCGCCTCTGTTGCAGCAACATACTTTTCCTCTGTGGTGGATAACGCAACCACCTTTTACAATCAGAAATCCAACTCACTGTTGTCCCACCAACTATAAATACATAACTTGTGGTACTGCACTGGTATCTATATCCCCTACCAAATCTGAGTCAACATAGCCTTTTAAATCAATGTTAGAGCCCCCAAAACATAAACATTGATTGGATGTACCTCTCAAGCACCTGAGAATCCATTTTACCGCATTCCAATGCTCAACTCCGGGATGACTCAAATACCTGCTAACAACTCCTATGACATGTGCAATATCTGGTCTCGTGCATACCATGGCATACATTAAACTTCCTACAGCTGAAGCATATGGTACCTTGGACATTTTTTCGTCCTCCTCTTGTGTCTTTAGACACATATCTTTAGTCAATTTAACATGACTAGGAAAAGGTGTGTTGACAACTTTTGCATTCTCCATATGAAATCTCTGCAACACCTTTTCAACATAATTAGCCTGAGATAAAAACAATTTTATGTTTTTCCTATCTCTACAAATTTTCATACCAAGAGTTTGTTTTATTTGCCCCGTCATGCTTAAAGATTTTGCTGCATGTTGTTTAACTCCCTTATGTGATCCATGTTAGACCCTACTACAAGCATTTTGTCCTTATAAACACAAAAACAATGTATTTATCATTATCCAGCCTCTTAAAATAAACACAATGGTTAGAATTACACCAACTGTAGCCTTGCTCAGCCATAAAGCTATCAAATTTCAAGTACCATTTCTGAGGTGCTTGCTTCAAGCCATATAAACTTTTCTTCAATCTGCACACTACTTTCTCCTTACCTTTGACCTCAAATCCTTGTAGTTTGTTCCACATATATTTTTCTCTTCAAATCCTGCATGGAAGGAACATTTTTTTAACATCCAATTTTGTTCTAAAGTAAAATCTTGTAACCATAATGCTTAAAATCTGAATAGAGTCATTTTAAAATGGAAAAATCTCATCAAAGTCAAAGTACCCTTTTACGTACCGATCCCTTACAACTAATCTGGCTTTAAATCTCTTCTTACCTCCATCCTCCCCTTTCAACCTATAAACCCATTTGTTTGGTAAAGCCTTTTTACCTACAGACAACTTGCATAATTCCCAAGTTTAATTTTTCAGCAAGGAGTCCATTTCTTCTTCCATTACATGCTCTCACTGAACCTTGGTATCCACCTGCATAGCTTCATCATAATATTCTGGTTCACCAGCATCATTTAACAAAATAGTATACAAAGAGGGAGAGAATCTTTTTGGAGGTCTACTTATCCTTGAAGATTGTCTAACAGGAGTTTGTGGTATTTGTTGTTGTTATTTGTTGCCCAACATGAGGAACCACTAAAGAAACATCATTGTTTGGAATATCATCCAATAGCTTTGCATAATCATTTTCTTTCTTCTCATCTTTTGCAACAATGAATCTTTGCTTACAAAAAATTTTTCGTGAATATGACATCCCTACTTCTCTGAATTTTTTGATTTTCAAAATCCCAAACCTATATAACCAAATTCATCAATGCCATATCCAACAAATATATATTTTCACTTTGATTTTTGCATCAGAAGAAGCGGATTCTATTTCATAATCTACATGTATAAATGCTTCACAGCGAGAAGGTTTTAGAAAGAATAACTCACCTTCTTACCTTTCCATGCTTCTCTTTGAGACCACCACAACCCAAAGAGTTAAGAGGGACCTCTGTTGATTAAATAAACAACGGTGTTTACAGTCTCTGCCCACATTTTTAAAGGCAGCCTAGCATGCAATCTCATAGTCCGTGCACGCTCCATTATTGTCCTATTCATGCGCTCAGCCACTCCATTTTCCTGTGGAGTCCTTGGAATCATTTTCTGCCTACGAATACCATTAGAGGAACAATAATCTTCAAACTCTTTACTGCAATACTCACCACCATTATCAGATCTGAGACATTTTAACCTTTTTCCCGTCTCATTCTCAACCAAGCTTCTCCATTTTTTAAAGTTTCAAATACTTCAGATTTCTGCCTTAGGAAATAAATCCATACCTTTCTAGTTGCATCATCAATGAATGTAACATATCTGAGAAGAAACCCACTTAGAAGAGAAGATGCACAGGTTGGTCCCCATACATCATTATGCACAAGCTCCAATTTCTCATCTTTTCTTTTTTGCTTTCCATCCCCTTGAGAAAACTTATATCTTTTGTTTTCCATACACACAACTTTCATAAAATCCATATTAACACATTTTAAGACACAGTAAGACATTATTTGAATGGAAATTACTTTCCTGCTTTTGCACTCATATGCCCAGTCTATTATGCCCGCAGGTGTTGATTGAGTCCACAACAGCTGTATGATCTTCTACCTGCTGAACTACAACAATTGTTCCTGAACATTAACCTTTTTCCGTAACAATTAAAGTAGAAGGAAAAATATGACCTGTACAAAGATATAAGGTGCCTAATTTCACACCTTTTGCTACCACTAAGGCACCCTTTGTGACCTTCCAATTTTTATCACTAAATGTAACAACACAACCTTCATCATCTAGTTTCCTTGCTGAAATTAAATTTCTGCTTAACTTTGGAACATGCCTTACCTCATGTAGTAGCCAATGATTCCCATTCTGCAACTTAATCTTGATTCTTTCGTTTCCAACAATCTAACAGGGTTCGTTATCTCCTAAATAAACCAGCCCAAAATCCCCTTGGACATAATCAAGAAAATAACTTATATGGGGGGTAGCATGAAATGAAGCCCTTGAATCTAACACCCAAGAATCGTGCGCGTATAGGAAAGAATCTAAGCATCCTCAGTGGTTATTACTTACACCACATTTGCCTCTTTACTTCCTTCCTTTTTGTCTCCTTTATTTTCGAGGACCAGCAATCTTTCTTTTCAGTAGTAGAGGCTTACCCACGGTACCAGCAATCCCTCTTGTCTCTAGATTGGAACCTTACGTCGCTTTGATTTTCCTTGTGACTTTACGATTTCGAATTTTTTTCCTCTCTCCTTTGTTTTGCTTTTGCTTTACGCATTCAAAGAAACCAACATGCGATGTGGATGTTCCACCTATAAGCACTTTCCTCTGAATTTCCTGCAGCTCAAAGCTAGCACCAACAGCATCATCAGATTTAATGTATTCGAACCGGTATAATTTCGCGGCCATTTAAGCTATTCGGCTTTAGACCAAAGAACCGCAGGGAATCGAAAGAGCTCAGCTTCTTCATCAAGTTTACTTTTACAGAAGTTAATTGACTAGTGACCATATTAAACTCATTTAAATGATCAATAACTGACCCACCTTCTACCATTTTTATATTAAATAAACGCTTCATAAGAAATACCTTATTCAAAGCGGAAGGCTTTTCATATAACTTCGCCAGGGTTTCCATCAACTCTTGAGTTGTCTTTTCTTTTGTAATATTGAACGCCACCAATTGTGCCAGGCATAAATGAATACTGCCAAGAGCCTTTCTATCCAAAATCTCCAAGTCCTCATCAGACATTACTTGGAGTTTCTTGGTTTTCCCTTCCAATGGCTGCCATAAATCCTTTTGATAGAGATAGTCCTCCATCTGCATCTTCCATAACTGATAGTTCTGCCCATTAAACTTCTCAACCTTCTTACCCTCATCTGCCATTACTCCCACTCAATTGTGAGACCTTCCTATAGACAATAATTGAAAGACAACCCGCTCTGATACCACTTGTTAGGGTTAGAAAGGCAAATATATAACAATTAAATGCAAATTTAAGTAATAAACAAAGAAACTAAAAACACATAGAATAAATTATAACACAGAGAATTTAGCGTGGTTCACCCAATCCGGGCTACATCCACCAAACCATAGCCATCCAATGATTTTATTATCCAGTGCAAAAACCTATTACAATCTTGCAAATAATCGCATTTTTCATTATACTGTAACACCCATCCAAACCCCTTTTTAACAAGCTTAGAAGCTTCCATATTTTGGGTTATACATGTTGGGGTGTACAGTATACCATGGGCTATACAGATAGCATGATCAGTCGCCACATACCAACATCTATTGGGTGAATATTTTGTAATCAACTAACTAATTACAAAATGGTGATTTTAGCCACAGTTACAATGAGATCAAATCTATCCTCTCAGAAAGGGGAAGCTCCCTTCTTACTGCTCACTGAAACAACTAGTAACTAACAACAATTATATACACTATAACTAACCATGGTTGTTTTCATCATCCCATTCTCTTATTTCAGAATAGATGTTTTCTCTTGAAAATTACAATAATACCTCATGATAATTATAACATATAGTTCACCACAAAATCCTAGTTCGAGCATTAATAACCAATATCTACTTGATTAAATGAAAGAGTAAGCAGAGTGATACCAGTGAATGTTGGTAACTTGAAAGCTCACTGTTGATGCGGATGTTACACACACACACCAATAGGCAGATAAAATTCTCACATAGTAATGTGGAACTTACCTTTCTTGAAAGAATCCATTGGGAAACCTAAATCTAAGGAAAACTCAGCTTGATCCTAAGGCTCGTTTATCTCAGGTCTTGACGCACTAGGTTCACTCAAGGTTCATTGTGATATTTCTATTAAACATGAGAGGTAAATGGTTGTTAAGGATTGGTTGGTATCCAAAAGATATAAACATAATCTCAATCTGATCATTCAGTAACTTCATGAAATCAAAAGATTTGCAACAATATTTCATGAAACTAAAATAACTTGCATACATTCAAGTAGATTTATTATTAAGCATTCAACAATTTCATGGAACCAAAATATTTGTAATAAAACTCCACACATTTATCATTTTTTGGAACATTTTCTAGAATATAAAGCATCTACTCTAAAATGAAGCATAAAAATTACTAAAAAGTAAAATTTATCCTAGGTATTATCCATGCATGCCTCAAGAAATAACCAAACTAAAGCAAACCATTCCATACATCACCAGATTACTTTACAACTAGGCATAGAATGATCCAAGAGTTTAAACAAAGGGGGATTATTTGCCACCAAATAGTGTTAGTATTCACCCTTAAACAACGCAATACGCAGTCTTGTCCGATAGGAACAAACAATCAACTGCATAAGATTTCATATCAGGAAATAGCTTTGAAATTGGATCTAATATTAGTTAACTTCTAATGAAACATACAATTTTTTAGTTTCGAATGGAACAAAAAGTACGAAAAAAATAAAACTTGAAAAAGTTTTGATTCTCTAACATCCACAAATTCTAAACTTAAAATAAAATAAAGCAACTAACAAAATTTTATAGGAACAAGGCCCCAAAGAGTTTAAACTTAATCCCATCAAAGAGAATTAGAGAAACAAATTAAAATGCAATGCGTGGCAGGTGACAGTTGTCATCAGAACTTTCTAGGCAAAGTCAAAGATATTTTGACTTTTCATCAGCAACAATCTTCTAACTTTGGGTTTTGGGTCACAGGTACTTTGCATAGAAAATAAGACTATCAGCACTTCCAAAACCTCTAGGACTAACTATCTTCGCTGTGACTAGGAATAAACCTGCAAAATTCACTTCAAAACTATACCCATGCATAAAAATTTCAGCTTTTGGTATCCGACTACATATTCTTCTTCATTGAACTCTGGATCAGAAGACTCGTCTTCACCTCTCCTTTGTTGATATTCCTAGAAAGAAATCAACACTTATGCATATGTTCTTTTGGAACACCTTGAATCACTTTTCATCTATACTTATGCTTAGCATACTTTTTTTATATCTGAATGATGTTTTCATTTCTCTACATTAATTTTGTCTCATATTTGGTCATAGCATTCCTGCACTTTATGATATCATCTATAACCTCTTGACTTAATGACTGAACAGGATCCTTATTCACCTTCTTGATCCACTCCTTGAAAGATTTTACTTGTCATCTTTCCCTAAAGTTTAGGGATCATAGCTTTGTTGAGCTAGCATTTCAATAAATCTCTCATATTTATCTATCAATTTCTTGCACATCTCAGTGACCTTTTCCAATCCATTTATACATTGTAACAAAGTGTCACTTTTCTAATTCAATTGTTTCCTCCATTTCTCAAATACTGAAACTTCTTGTTATGTGGCTATCTTCTCATTTACCAATTCTCAGACATCCATTTGAAGAAGAATTTTTAGCTTTTTCCTCTCTGCACCAGTCTATTCTTGGTGAAATTGGAATTCACCTTCAAGTCTTCTAGACTTATCGTACCAATG
>VDFB02114386.1:0-12678 GCA_007258455.2 Sequoia sempervirens
GACATTTTCAACATGATCATAGGTCGATGGATCGTGCATTATGTCAATTGGATCAAATATTCCTAATACTCCTTGAAAGAGATCACCAAAAAGTGGCTCTTGATGTATGGTGAGTTGATCATCGGATTGTGTAGATACATCCTCAATGTGCTCCTCAATGGAGAGGTTTTGATCATTGTTTTCGACAATTGTGGTGGAGAGATTATGAATGTCTTCGACCATAGAGTCAAGTGATGTTGATATTGCTTGAATTGGCTTATTGTCAAGTTTTGTTGGTGGATTTTGATCATGATTCAAAAGTGACTCTTGACATTTGTCGATTTGATCATTGGATGAAGTAAACGTGTGCTCAGTGATGGATTGATCTTGATCCTTGTTTTCAATAGTTGTCATCTTTTGTGCTTGTGCTCGTGTTGGTTGGGTAGCTTGAGAGGCTTGGGAAACTTGAAAGGATTGTTGCACTTGTTGAGCTTGTGTTGCTTGTTGTTGTTGTAGCGATGTTTGAGCTTGATTTTGCTGTGAAGCTTGAGAAGCGTGCGTGGCTATAGGCGCTTGCCGAATTGTTTCATATTGTTGGAGCAATTGTTGGTATGCTTTGAATGAAGCATTGTAATTGCTTACTTGGCTTAGTTGCAATGGTGGTGGTGGTGGGATTGAAATTGTGTTGGATGTAGTGACAAGTGTTTGAGATACGCTCGGAGCGATCATGGTAGTGAGGGGTTGAGCTGTGATGGGAGTGATAGTGGTGTTTGGAATGATTGAAGGGATAGTGATGGTTGGATTGACCGAGGTGATAGGCCCTTGGGAGACCGTATTTTGATTTGGGATCAATGTTGTTGTTTGATTAGATACCATCCATTGGTGTGATGTCGATGGTATATTCAAAGGATCTGTCGTGATGGTTTGATTGATGTTATGTGGATTGATTTGGGTGAAATGATTGGTGTTAGGTAAAGGGGGAATCCCTAAACCAATGAATGATGTAGGTAATGGTGGTGGAGATTTCCCTTGGCGCAATGCCTCAACTATTTTGGAAAGTTCCGCGATTTGATCTCGCCAAATTTGTTCTTGATTTTGATTTTGACTCACTTGAGATAGTTGATTTGGCTTGTGTTCAAGTAGTTTTGGCATGCATGCTTGCGATTTTTGAATGGGTTTATGGGAAAATTGACTTTGGATAATGTTCTGATTTGGCATGATAGGATGAACAATGTTGGTATTGGGAATCATTTTTCCAAAGGTTTCCGAGTTAGGATTCATGTTTCGAAAAAATGCATTTGGTACATCCACATTTGGTTTGTAGGGATTTGGTGGAATGACGTTGTTCGTTTCAAGGCTCATGCATTGATTATTCGATTGGTGGATTTGTAGGTTTGGACTTAGATCTATCATTGGGAAATGTGTTCCAAACTTTGACTTGGGCATACTCACACTTGTTGTACCATTAACATTTGTCGAAGGCAATGATCCTATGCATGGATTTTGATAATTGATAGGAAATGCGAGGCTTTGAAGATTCAACTGATTTAGATTACTCAAGATGTATGGATCAAGTGTATATTCCATGTTCTTCTTGTGTTTTGATCTTGTAGCAAAAGTGACCTCTAAGGTTCTTAGGACCTATGATGAGATGGAGGACGAAAGATGAATGATATGAGTGTTGAACGTTTAAGAACTTTAGATCAATGCTAGACTTAGGGATTTTGATTTTGATTGTTTGATGTGGATGATGAACTTGTAAACCCTAAGATGTTGGATGTGATCTTAGGATGAACTTGTTCAAAGGATGGTTGATAATTTAACTAAGTGTGCATGGAAGGATTCATCCAAACACACCTAACTAAACAAATGATTTTTGATTTGGTCTAGAAATGTACCCAAGTCTAGGTAATGATGTTTTCAAAGCTCTTAAAGTTGTTTGGATGGATGGGTTGATAAATGTTTGAGATGGATGTTTGATTTGATCCTAAGAGACTTAGAGAGACTTTGTTTACTAGGCCAAGGTATTGAAGAACACACTTTTTCTCTAAGAGCAATCAAAAGACCAATATGACCAAGAGATATCAAGCACACGTGTGGGGTCCAATTTGTTATCTTTGCTTTTAATGACTTCTTTTTACCAAATACACTTTCTTGATTATGTTTCAAACTAAAGATGTCCTATGTCAAAATTCATTTTCTTCCCACAAAGTGTTGTGTGGGAGTTCCAAGAAATTGAGGCAAAGGGATTTCCTAGGTTAACCCTAGTTAGAGAAAATGACGATATAAATTCAAGTGATGAGAAACCTCTAAGGACATAATCCCAAGGGAAGGCAACAACACTTAAATTCGTCAAAAGGTATTTGCTCTATCAAAAGGGGTTTGAAATTTGCATGATCATGTTTAAGTGTTTGTTTGCAAAATGTTTTCGAATACACACCGTGGTTTCTCAAACAAAGAATAATTACAAGCCCTATGGATGTGATAGGACAATGTTTAGTTGAGTCCCCACTTGACAAGTCCAGCTACGCCATTTCTTTTAGCGATGGTTAGGATGCTTGACCCCACTGGCTCCCTCCCACGCACTCACTTATACGGGCAGCCGTAAGCATCAACACCCATGAAACTCCCATGGCATGCTTTTCTTCCATCTCTACTAAAAGCCGTAGGGCTCAGGGGCTGCTCGTGAATCCAGACCGCTCTTGCACCAACAAAACGATTGGCTTATCTTTGGAAAATTCTAACACATAGGTTCTAGTAAGGACTTTCCTCGTCAGAGGGAGTTGACCTAACGTGGCAAGAGTCCTCGATCCATCTTGCTCCGAGCCAACCGCTGCGATTATGGCTTAACCAAAAATCCTCATTTATATCCCGGCTGGAAATACTCTTGGCTTTAGAGTGTTACCGGTTGAGTCGTCGCTTGGGTGAGTACTTTTTCCCCAAGGCACGCCCTCTAAGATAAACAAAAGCGAGCAAAGACACAATCCGTAACTCGATCGATCTTTGATGGCACAAAGAACGAGAATGTACGCGAAAATGCCCCTACTCACACTCGCACAAGATGTTCAATTTTTAAGCCCAAAATGAAGTGTTTTAAAGCAATAAAATGTATTTTGAGTATTTCTCTTGCACCCTAGATCGCACGAAGCGCAAGGGGAGAGGATACGTACTCAAAAGACAATCACACAATTTAAGCACTTGTTCGTTTTAGCCTCAAAGCAATGATGACTTCATTTTAAGCACCAAAATCAAGTGTGAAGTTTGCCTTGTTCAATTTTAGTCCAAAATCAAAAAACTAATAAGTTTGTAAGGTTCAATTTTAGCCTAATTTTGAAAGATCAAATCAATTATCTAGTTGGCCTAAACAGAAAATTAAACCAATAAATGGACGCTCTAGGTTGTTTCAATAAGCATTAAGAAATGCTTTTGTAAGTTTTAAAGTTCAATGTCCGATTTTCTTCACCCTCCAATCTTGCCTTCGATTTTGCTTGATTTCGAAATCAACTTTCAACTCAAGAGTTTTCCAAAGATTGTTTCCTAGGCTTCGATTTCGCAAGTTCTTTGCATGAACAAAAATGCTCCTCCTTCCTTTTGTTTCCATATATTTGAGACGAAATGAAAAATATCCTGTGCCAAAATAAGAAACAGATGCAAGAATTAGTAATGCCAAAATGTTAATGAAAAAAATCTCACTTTAGTTGGTTTATTTCCCATTGCAAAAGAAAAGAAAACTTAAATAAATTTTAAGTGATCCGTGTGAAGAAAATATTTTTCAATAGTCCATCAAAACAAGACAAGCTACATGCAAGTTGGAGGGACAAAATTTGAACTTTAAGGTGAAATCTAATGCCAACAAACCAAATGTTAATTCCTCAAGGACAAGGTCAACATGCATTCCCCTGTCCTTTTTGTCAATAAAGAGAGCATATGTAATGTTCTAGCTGTTCTTATCAAGAATAAGTCTATTCAACTTGTTTTTGACTTGACAGCTATCTCTGAATTAAGTCTTTTGATTTGTTGGCGCCAGGCAGATTTGATATAGATTTTCTCTTCTGACTTTCTCCCACACGTAGCTCTAATATCT
This sequence comes from Sequoia sempervirens, assembly GCA_007258455.2. Classification (NCBI taxonomy): domain Eukaryota; kingdom Viridiplantae; phylum Streptophyta; class Pinopsida; order Cupressales; family Cupressaceae; genus Sequoia; species Sequoia sempervirens. The sequence continues at coordinate 4,064 of VDFB02114386.1, forward strand.
GATCTGAATGACGTTTCATAAGATCACAGCGAGTGTCTGCAGACCGCCTATAACCTGACAGATATAGACAATCATATATGATTCAAAATTCACGTTCCCGAATGATGTAACCTCTCACTCGCCAGCCATGAGAAACTTCAAAGAATGGAGTGAACGTAATTTATTCGTTGCCTCCACAGCCCCCGAGCAGAAAACATAGAGGACAACACTATTTCTGACCTACACCACCGCTTATTGATTAAAGAGATGGCAGAAGATACATTTATTACGATATGGGTTGCATGTGGCCTGCCTTCACTTGCTGTTTTGAGATTTATGGCGCAGACAAAGAGTTGTTTCTTTACTGACAAAGTGATTTTATGATCCCTGTGCGCAGATCTTACTTGGTACCCAAACCCATGAATATCACACATAGCTGTTTATTTTTTTATTTTACTTTTCAATGCAGCCTTCTGTAGTATCTACCCCACCACACATCAACGCAAAAGCAATGGCGATATCAGTAGCAGTTAAAGCATTCCAAATGAGTAAGACAACAATCAACGCGAATAACAAACGAATCAGTCTATTACAGATAAAGACTTTCTAGCAAATGCAAGGCTATGAAAGAATAGCCAGAGACAATGCGCTTGAACTGTCTCGAAGTTTTACTGCAAAAGCAAGATGTGTGAAATGTCTATCAATATAGAAACAAAGATAAAACGCGTGAACTGTTTGACAGTCTGGTGTGGAAGTATGGACAAGGCGCGTTAACTGTGAATTTCATAGTCTTTCCAACATCCTCCTTGCTGCGCACAAAACAGATATAGACATTTCCTGCAGTATTTTTCACAAAACAGATTTTGTTAGATATTGTAATTGCAACTATCCTGGCCGACAAGACTGTGGATGCCTAGAAAAGGCACGTGAACTATTTTCAAGACTACCTCAAAGAAATGTGATCCCATAAAGTGCAGTAATTTTGCAATTTGCAGGATACGCAAAAAAAAAGAGAAAAGTCTTCAGAAATTTTCGAACAAATGCATTTGTCAGGCGTAGAATTCATTCAACATAAAATGGATGCCATATACTTAAATGCCCGTGAACAAAACAAATGTTTATGATAGCGCAATCACTATTAGAAGATGATCAAAATGTTGACAGCGCAATTTACAAAACAAACAGATCCTTTATGAAGCACCCATTCAACATTATATCTGTGCATAATAAAGAGAATATCATGGGATTCAATGCATGCGATTGATTAAAGGCTAGCAGCTAGATATCTGCGCATAATGAAGATTATATTCAAATGCAGACGAAAGTTTTACCAGTCACTATCAATTAATATCTGACCAAACAAAAAGAATTGAGTGATTTGAAAAAAAAGAAGTGCGCCATTCAGTCAAAGTTCCCCAAAGTTGCAGCAGAATAAAGAGCGTCCTTCAAGAAATATAATGGCGGATCAAATCATTCATTACTTGACAAAGATTGGCATTTTGATCGAAGCTTAGCTTTGATTTTGTATAAGGCAAGGATTCGAGCTCAGGGTTTGGCAGTGGTCTGCATCTGGGGGCTTGCTAGCTAAAATCTGGGCATTTGGACATCTAGGCGTATTAATTTCTGATGAAATTAACAGCATAGCTGTCTACAACAGAATCTCATTTAACACAGCCGATTACTCTAACAAGGACGATGATGGGGCCACAACTAATGAAACATTCAGTCCATATTCATTTAAAACTGCACAACAAGTAAAACTAACAGATTTGATGTGAGGAAACAATGGGTTTCTCACAAATCTAATATCAGAAACTGAAGAAACAATGATAACTCCAAATCTTTAAAACAAAGATGCAAATAGAAGAATAGAACATGCACAGATAATGGCACGACAAATGCTCTACATGATTTTAGAAACACTATTCAACACATATTGCTTAATGCATAATGCTTGTCAATGGTCAGAGCTGTAACAAATGTGAAATGAATGCATATGCTTGCCAAGGGTAACGATGTATGCCCTCCTTCTAGCGCCAATATGTGAGAGGTAAAACCTTTCATTTATCAAATGATTGACAAATATGGCATAAATTTGTCAACGTTGAATAAATGAGATAATCCCTCTCCCTATGAAATTATTGAGCAAGCATGAAGGAAATAACGATATCAAACTAACATAAAATCATAAGCAACATAAGCATGACATCCATTCCTAAACTACTCAAACACTATCTCATAGGGGGATTGGTGCTACTTTGATGTGGAAAGTAGCCCTTTCCCAACCCCTTTTTGATAAGCCGAATGATAAAATGCTATAGATGATGGAGATGATAAATGGACAAGATCAAGTTCTCAAAGAGAATGACCTTGCATCAAGTTGCATAGATGATGGATTTGTGAAAGATTGTGAAGGATTTGCTCAATGGTGAAGCCTCTATTTAAAGATTTCAAATGCTAAGATTGTTGAAGAGGGACCAATGTGGGATCAAAAACAAGCCAATGTGAGGACACTTGTCACCATGTGATTATGGATGTATGTGCAAGATTTGGGAAAGAGTGCCCAAGAGGGAAATTTTTGAATTCAAATTTTGCAATAAATTTTGAGAGGGATACAAGAAAGAAGAGCAATGCCATTTTGACTTGTCATGTTGAGAGAAAATGAGGGTTTAATAAATCAATAAATTGATTTATTGTGCAATGGCTAGGTCTAGATAATGCAAGGGATGTGATTAACATTAGATTAGGTTATGATGATCATGCCTTATTAATGATTTGACTTTTGGACTTTGATAATTGATTTGTTTAAATCGAAAATGATGGAAAATGTATGATTTGGATTTGATTTAAATAAAGTCCCGATTTATTGGATGAATGGAATATGATTATGCATGATGTAAATTTGACATGTCTACAACACCACATGAATAATGGCATAATAGTCATATCATCAATAAAATGTTGTGAACCTTGTTGAAAATTTGTATGTGAATGATTATTCTTATCCCCTTGTAAATAGGAAGAGAATCTTATCCCTAGGGTTAGGGTATAAACTTAATCGTTATATCATTATTCATCAATAGGGTTGATATAATGTATTTTATGGTTTTGTTATTTGGATTAAGAGTTGAATACTATTCACCAAATTCTAAAGGACTCACATTTCAGTAACCCAAAACCGTATTGTGAAGAGGATTATGGATGAAGAAGTAGCAACCCCTCGGAAGTTGATAATGTCCTTTAGATAAATATACAAATATAGTGAATATTGTGAACATGTGATTAGTTGAGTTATACTAAATGTAGATGTTTTATGATTTTTTTGTGGTCACTTGATCATTACATTACTTATGATGGAAGCCCTAGGTTGGAAATAACCTATTTAGTAGGGTTGTTATTTGATTACTGACTAAATAAATAGGTTGGGAATAACCTATATGATATAATTGACCATTTTTTTGTTGATTATGCTTTCGAATGGAGTCGACTTAATGTTGAGTTAATACTTTGTATGGAGTCCTTTATTGATAGGAATATCCTTTTGATTGAGGTCATTTATTTTTGGGATCATGCCTTTGAGGTGAGGTCATTTATTGTTAAGTTGTTTGTAAATTTTGGATTATGAATTAGTTTGAACTACTTCAATTAAAATTTCTTAGTAAACTTGAAAAGGATAAAGGTTATTCTTGGGGTAGAAGATAATCCATTGAAGGGGATATCTTATGCATAGAATATGAGTGGTCAATACAAATCGAGCACTTATTGTGGTTAATGGGATGACTCTGACTCAAAGTAACAGGGTGATGAAACTTTGGCCAAAGTAGTGTAGGTAGCCACTGTTTATACTGTCAGTTCACAATGATCCAGTTATGCATATACTAGTCCTGGATATTCACACATAAGTTATAGCCACTATATGGGAAATTTCTAGTTATGTAGGCCACTTCACAATGCTCAGGAAAGGCCAATGAAATTATGAGGTTACCAAACCAATCTCTTTGTCAAAGGGAGGTACATCTTACTAGTTACGTAGATGTATGGGGGACTAGAGTAAGTTTGTGGTTGGCAGAAAAACACTTGAGTGATGCTTCTCCTCATCAGTTGGTGGCCAATATTTGGAAGGGGGAATACCTAGACCATATGTATTTCTATTTATGGTAAGCTTAGAGGAGATATGAATGTATTCTTATATCCATTTATATGGAAGATTGTAAATATGAAGAGTTAAACTTGAGATTGCTCAATATGAAATCAGTACTTTGGAAAGATTGTGATATTACAATGTAGTGCAATGGAAGTTTGGAATTGTGTTTATTTCAAATGTGCATGTTATATTTGTTTTTGAAATGAAAAAATTTATTGCTATGTGATGGCATCGTGGTTTATTCACTCGTGGTTAAAAACTTTGAAAAAAAAATTAGTAGAACAATAGGCATGTTACACATAGTAGTAGAGCTACTAGGTTCAACTCTAGAACCTATGAGCTCATTACATAAGTGATCCATAAACCCTATTGGAAGGTAATGGTTGAAAAGTTCTTATGCCAAGATGGATAGAGGAAAAGAATAAAAGGGAAAGAAAAAGGGAAGTTTAGATTCCTAAAAACTTGTTAAAGTTGGGACTAGGAAAGAATTGTCCCTAGAGTTGAAAAATCCTAAACCAACAATTTAGTAGGATACACCTTTGGATTGCGGAAGATATGCAACTAGGTTTGGTAGGAAGGATATGGAGGATTACCAATGAATACCTCACCTTACAAAATAGTTTAGATGACTTTGAGGGATAGAAAGGATTGAAGAAATCTCCCTCAATGACAGCAACCCGTAGTTGCAAAAAGTCTAGGACTGTGGATAAAATGGGGATGTTATGAATCTATGAGTATGTATTATTAGCATAAATTGGAAACTTCAATCAAAGTAGGACGTAAAAATTTTGTGAATCAAAATCAACTAGAGAGGTATCCAAGAGGTTGGATAACCCTTGAAAAATCTAATTTAGTACAAGATCAATATCTTGAATATTAATTAAAGAGTAAAAGGTTGATACCTTAGAAAAAGGTTAGAGACCAGATTGGTAGTAAAGGGAAACAACTTTAAAAGGAGAAGATGAAATCCAACATGAGTCCATGAACCAAACTAGGCAAGGTCAAATTGGAGGTCTAATTAAAATGGGGAAAAAAGAAACCAAACATCTTTAAAGTGTTTAAGGTTATGAGAAAATGAGATTGTCAAGAAATGAGACAAAAACACTTAGAAAGATGATCACAAGTTTGGAACTTGAAAAGTGAATTGGATTAGTCTAAAAATGGCTCGGTTAGAACATAGTTTGTTGAAAGTTTAGATTGAATTCACCAATTAGTCAATGAAAGTAAACTTATGTTGGATGTTCTAGAAGGAAATTGGCTAGATGGAAAGGAACTAAGTGTCAAATCAAAAGAATAATTTGGAAAACAACTCACAAAGGTGAGGACACAATTGATATAGGGATCCTTAGGCAAGCTCGTTAACACATCAACAAGTGGGGCTTTGCTTATACAAGATATTGGTTAAAAGGCTATTAATGTACATGGAAAATAGAATTGGAAAGAAATACTAGAGTACCTCTTAGCTTGTAAAGTTGTTGATTATTCATTAGATATTGTTACAAAAGATCAAACTATTGATTCTGAGAGAATAGAAGGAAATGATGAACCCAATTTTGGATATGAAAAATTATATTCAAGGAATACCATGGAAGGTAAGAAAGGAAAGTAATAGTCAATCAAATATCAAAAGCCAACAACAATGAATGATAAAACAATTCAATTTGGAGAAAGAAGTTGTGTGTTAGGAGTTCAACTTTAAGTTGATCTAAAGCCTTGGAAACACTAATAGGGAAAGAGGGGGAGTAGATCCACTCAGATAAGTACCCCTCTCAAAAAGGTTTAAATGTTGTGTCTCTAGTAGGAGAGATCTTTTAACCAAGGTCTTGTACTCAATAACCACAACAAGGTTGGTAAAGTTAAGAGGATAAGGTATTGGTATTATTGGAGAAAGACAATAGAATGGACCAGACCTATGACCAATAGGAAAGAAATATTTACAACACAATTTGTTATTATCATTGATATTGTGGAGAAAGGAAATGTGCTTGATCAAGGAAGGATATATTCATGTACTCATGATTTTGAGTTATTGTGAAATGTTCATGCTTGGGAACTAGGTATGCAATAATTATTCATGTCTTTTGGAAGATAACATCAAACCAACATGATGAAATGAGATTGTTGCTCAACTAACATAAAATGCTCGTTGGAAGAAATAGATTGATCTGAAAATCAGATTGCAACTTTGGAAACGATTAAAGGACAAAAGAAATCCAATATATGGATGTCCTAATAGGAAGGATTTTAGCTTCACCATCAATATTTAAATGTTATATTTTGAGAACTAAATATGGTATAATTTCATGAAAGAGGTTTCACTTAGCCAGGATGGACTATCATGAATCAGAGAAGGAGCCTATGTACCAAATTTTGGGAGATTAAAAGAATGAATGAGGTAAATTGATGTTGTACTTAGGACACATGGTGATGACAAAATTATTTGACAAATGGGAAACTACTATAATCTAGAAGGGGATAGAGTAGGATGTTGCAAGGTATGTAGCAAGTTGTCATCTAGTATGCCAAAGGATGAAGACAGGATGTTGCCATCGGCGAGACTTGTATACTTTTATGAAATTCTGGTGAGTAAGTGGTAGATCATTAGAATAGATTGATCTTTCTATGCTAATGGAATTGATGTAATTCTACAGTGGATAGATTCACCAAGGTAACCAATTTTGATTATAGGATATCAATCCTAAAATAACATATTGTGTAAAGAATTACTTAATGTTCCTGCGAAGGTTATCTCATATAGGAACAAGCAAGTAATGATAAGGTTTTGTGTAAACCATTAACATCTTATGAAAAAATCAATTGAATGAATGCTCAAGTTATTACTTTAAATTAGCCAATTAGGCAAAAGCGATAAAATTCAATCTTAGAGGATTTGAGGAATATTTTTAGAAAACAATAAACTTATATCATTATAATTTGATCTATTTATGGGAGAAGGGTTGAAATTCCTAAAAGATAGACAAAGTAAGGACCATAAATATTGTCATAAATGGAATAATAGATCGAAGGATCAAGGAAAACTTTTTGATGCAAACTTAAAATTATGAAGCAATATAATTATGCTTAAGGTATATGGTTGTGTCAGTGATGGATGGTCTCATCTTCCAAGTTGTGTGATGGCATAAACACCAAAAGAAAGGATGGGACCCATGGTGTAGTGTACAATACACTGAAATTCCTTATCTATTTGGGTTACACTAAGGATAATTGTATTTTCCAATGAGAACATTTTTTCCAGTCACTAGGGTGTACGTGTCATATAGGATATGGTCACTATTGTACATATGAAGTACAAAGGAATTAATATAATTATGATGTATAATTCTTTAAAAGGAAGGTGTGTGTGAAGCACACAAGTACATCTTGTACGTTAGCGCAGTCACTCAATGCAAGGGGTTGTGCTATGAGGGAAGATTAGTTGGAAATATACTTATTTCCTGCATGATATAGAAAATAGAAGTAAAACCTTTGTCTATATGTTAGTGCTTTAAATCATCGAGGACAATGATTCTCAAGGGGGGAAGTATGTTACACCCCATCTCTTAGTTATCAGGGTACTTTTACCTTGTAGATGAATAAGATGATAAATGTTTATCAGAACTATAATGTGCTCAATAGGAAAATGAAATATTGAATGTGCATTATGATGTTATTAGTTTTGAAAATATGATTATGTTCTATATTGATGGAAAATACCATGAATGAATATGTATTGCAATGTGAATACATTAATGCTTTGATGATGAAAAAATATATATGTAAATGGCTAACTACCTTTGTGTTGTACTAAACTAGATGCAGGAACAAGTTCAAGCAGGCTCCAAAAGAGAGGGGAAGTATCACTCAAGAGAGGGGATTGGTTTGGTAACCCTTAATGAGTCTAACTAAGCTTCACACACTCACCTTAGTTGGTCTAGTCAAGTTGGTTTGTGAAAGCGATAGGTAACCTTTGATCATTAAATGGGAATGCTTTGCAATGGTTTTGGATATGGTTTTGTTCTATGGATGTTTTGATTAGGGATATGAAATTTAGTCTTTTGAATTGAAGTTCTTATTCTTTATGTGTTCACACTTATAAGTTAATCGATGAGGTATATACCTAGAATATATAAATATATATATGAACAAGTCCTCAATAACCCATATGCATGGGAATATTGATTGGGTAAATACGACATATACATATATATATATGCACTTCATGTATATACGTTGATTGATGAATGTATAGGGAGTATGTATTTGTGTTGAAAAAGGATAGTAAACATGATATGTTTATGTACATATGTATTTGTTAAAATGTATGAATATATGTATGTATTAATAGTGTATAGATGTATATAATAACATATGTAAATATATGCATATGTACTTGGTTATATATTCTTGAATAAAAGGTAATGATTTGATAAACATGAATTTAAATATATATAAATATATGTAATATTAATATATATAATGTAACAAGGGTGGT
>VDFB02114386.1:27609-38290 GCA_007258455.2 Sequoia sempervirens
TGCTTTGATTGCGGCTATTGTGTGTCTAGTTGCTACTCCCTGTCCTGCTCTGAGATCTAGACAAACCAGGCTCCCACCGCTTAGCTAGCACTACTCTCTCATACAACATCTGATACTGGCCCTGGCTAGCACTGACCTTGGCTAACTCCCTAGCTATGTCCCCAACTAGCCTTGAACATGACTCACCTGACTCTTCCCCTCCACCGTTGAATCTCCATTTGTCCTTTCCACTGTGTGACCTCCTGCACCATCCTTCTGTCCCTTTCCATTATTTTCTATCCACATTATCCATGTGTTAGTCCATTCCATCCACCCCATTTCTCTGTGTTCCATCCATATCCATCCACCCTGTCCATTTCCTCTTCATTTCCTCCCTCATCTTCCACCTCCCCCACATCCATTGTCCACTGTCCCTCCTTCATGTCTTTCCTATTTTCCATTTCACTCCCTCCCTGTCTCACTCCCTCTCACTCACTCTCACTAGGGGATCCTGTCTAAAGGGCACCCTCCATGTTGGTCCACTATCCTTCACCCCTACCTCCACGCCATCTCCTCCTCTCCTCCTCCTCCCTCCACCCCATCATCTCCCCTCCATCCCACCTCCATCATCACCTCCACCATCTTCTCCCCCCCTCCCCCATCTCCTCAGCCTCCATCCCTCCCCCTACCCATGCTACCATCTCTACCTCCTGGTCGCCTTGTCGCACACATGGTATAACTAAACATTGATCAACTAGTGTTGTCCCATCTGGGTCTATCAATGGTTATGGCTTGTGAGCCTGCCACCATGTATCAAACTTTGTCATCATGCCAGTATCTGCTGGGCCCCCACTCCATGCCCACTATTGTGCCACTAGCCCATCAATATGTTGCTCTGCCAAGGGAACTGATATACATGGTCCCCATATGGTCTCCTAGGACGATCTCGTATACTCTGTTGTCCCCACTGGCACATCCTGTTGCTCACCGAACTGTTGTAACACCCATTGGGGAAAGTACATCTCAATAATCAGTTATGACTGCACTATACGACCAATAAGATATCAAAACTATCTGCAAAATGCTAAGTGATCCCCCTCTCCGGCCCACTATGCACAATCCCTATACGACCTCTAGACAAATGCCATCAAAGTGTCAATGTGATGCCACTAGTATCCAGTCTCTGTAACTCTAGTCTGTTGAAGGGAACCAACATACAGATAAACATATGCATCCCCTCAGCTAGTTGTGGTCTTTGAATAGGAGGATGAAAGATAGGGATATGCTCCCAAGCCCACATCATAAGTAGTGTCGTCCCACAACTGATATTGTGCGCACCTCTATATGCCACCTCATGCAACTAATGATAAAGCATGCCAAGTAGACATGGCCCCTAGGAAAAAATAGCCCTATCCAACCTCATCCTCACGAGCACATCTCCCCATCCGATCGGCAACCCATGTCCATGGCAATCTATAATGATAACACCAGCAATCAACGTGCATAGCATTGCATCCCATCGAGGATAATGCTCCGCCATGAACTCCCAACAAGTCTCATATCCCTCGATGCCTAGTCTTGCATCATCTAGCTCATAATACTTTGTAATGGCCTACCGCCCCCGATGTGGATCATAAACAACACACTCTCCTCATATCAAAAGGTGCAGAATCCTATACACATCCTTGAGAGTCACAATGGCCTCTCCCATCGGCAAGTGGAATGAGCATGTCTTTGAGTGCCATCTCTCAACCAATGCTATCAAAATTCCCCTATTTTCCTGGACAATAGGTCACATAATATAGTCCAAGCCACATCAGCCGTCTCTGCTCTCTATCTCGCAGTTGATCTCTAAATCCATATGTCGACGGTCTAAACTTGTGCATGTAAATAGGTGGTAATTGTTTCTACACATGCAAAAACAAGAGTTAGCACATCATTAAACACCATCATTACCATCTATCTAATAAACAAGAAGTAGAAACTAAGCCTGAACAAAAGTCAACTTTGGTCAAAGTCAAATGCATCACGCTAAGTCACTTGCGTCATTCGGCACTACACTTGCATCGCGACATGGTGATTACATTGTGTAAGCTCACAAATGTGTCATCCTTTAGCATATATGTCACTCCATCGATCGCATGCATCATTGTAATAACAATTACGTTGAATGGCCTCACGTTTGCGTCGCAACAGATCGATTGTGTCACTATGTCTATCATTTGCATTGCGAGGTGGCAAATGTGTCGCATTGGTCCACAAATGCATCACTTTCAACCTACATCTAATGGACCCCTTGTGTTTGCATCGCGACGCATCAAATGTGTGCAACGCGAATGCGAATGCGACTTTCATGAATGCATATGCGTCACAACACATTCATTGACCTAACTTTAAACCCCTAAAAAGCACGTAAAATGATGAAATGACGAAGTGGGTAAGGGGTACTTACCAGTGGTTGTACACCCTTTGGTTGTCTAAAAGTTTGAGCAATGTACCTGCGGTGCTCGGTCGCTAGAATCACTATCTTCGCACGAAGTCTCCTCTCTTTGAGCTCTCAAATTTTCAAAGGTAAAAGTGAAAATGAATTGACATTTTACCCATTTTGGCGGAACAGACCCTATTTATGAATTAAAAGTGGGATTTTCTTGAAAATTTTATTATGGGAGCTGTTTGACCTTGGCAACCTGTTGACTACCCTAAACACATCGAAATCCAAAACTAATCGCGTTGTTGATTTTCTGGATATCAAACTAACTTGTCGAGACACTTTCCAAATTTTTCTGTCGCCAAGCCCAAATTTGAAAATTTTCCTAAGGGTGCATAGATACTTTATACCTTCACTAGGGTATGTTTTTGACTGAATTTTTTTTTTCACAATGCGATAGGCTACATTATGACAAAGAGGGGAAAAATGTAGACACATAAAAATGACCTAGGCCTACAAGTTCTATTTTCACCATTTTTCTTCCTAACATAATTAAAATATGTCCTATGGTCCAGTTTCAACTATTAATTAAATAATTCGTAATTATTTAATTGATTCATGTCTTTTATTCCTCTTGATTATTTAAATAAATAAATTTTATTTATTTATTTAAATATGTCACTAATTTCGTAATGTCTCCCTATGATTAAATAAATTCTTAAATTTATTTAATTATCTTTTGTCCATTATTTCGTCATTAACTTCTAAATGTCTTGTCATAATTAAATAAGTTCTTTAGTTTATTTAATTATTGTCCACCTTGGCATTCTCCTAATTTTAAATAAAATCATTTATTTAAAATTGTCCCACTTTCTAATTTTCTCTCTCTTAGTAAATAATTTCAAATTAATTATTTATTGTCGCATGGCCCCACCTTTTTGAATTAAATTAATTTTTAATTCAAATGACAACTTTCCTCCATAAATCAAATAATTTCTAATATTATTTGATTTTCCAACTCTTTGTTTTTCTGTCCCATCCTTATCCTCTTGTCACATGCAATCTTGTCCCTTGATTTGATTTTCTAAAATCAAATCTTGACCATTCATTTCAAATTCACCCTAATGTTTCCATAAGCCTAATTGTGGGTTGTCACATTCAATTTTAACTATTGATATTAGGGCATTTGTCAATCTTCAATCTTGGCCATTCACCCAAAATTGACTTTTCAATAAAATGGCAATTTTTGCCTCATTTGACACACTTCATATACTTCATACATCTTTCATCTCTTGGAATCTTGACATCTTGGCATTTTCTTGACTTCCTAGGCTATTCTTATGCATATTTTAGGCTTGCTTCATAGTTGCTTAGTTGCATTGTGAGGTCTTTTGATAGAATCCTTCAACATTTGCTTAGGACATTGACACTATCATAGGTTGCTCATCACAAATCTGAGGGCAATTATTACTTGTAGCAAATAGAGAAGGTGTAATGTAGGTTAATCATGGAGGTTGAAAACATTTGGTGACATCTTTCCTTGTTTTCATGTTTTTACTCCTTTGTTCTTCATTGCTTTTCTTTGGGTTATCTTATTTTAATCTCTAATTTGCTAACCTAGGTTTTTCCCTAAGCTACAAGAAGAATTAATGACAAGCCTACTAATGGGATATTAATTGATCTCATATGTGTAAAGAATGTGATCACTGAGGAATTCCTATTTGTGCATGAGCTTTATCAAGATACATATGAAAAACCGAAAGCATGGACCAAAATGCATAATGGTTTTTCCGCCCTACAATTGGCTCGATAAATCTCCCTCTAAAATTTGGATTGAAAGAATTAAATGTCTCACTCACCAACATCCTGTCATTGGACCAATTTCATGTCAAGTTAGGCTATCCATGGCTTCACTCCATGAATTTTGTCCTATTTGTTGTGAATAAATGTTTAAAATTTTCATTTAGCAATGAGATCTTTACTCTGCATCATGGTGGCTTTAATCTTGTGTCTTCCCGTGGGAACTTTTCATTGGACTTATTTTGGTCTGAGCTTATTAAGCCTATTAGACCCCGTGAAGATTCCTTTTTCAAATCCTATCAAAAGTTTAAGGAAAAGCATATAGCAGAATTATCTCTTAGCAATATGCCTCAACCCATGATTAAACCTCCTATCCTTGGCAAGACCATGATTGAACCTAAATCTCTTCCAATATCCAAGACCAGCCTATGAGAAATCCTTTACCTATTTCCTAGAAGAGATCGTGAGACAATCAAACAAATCCCATTTTTCCTCCTAAAGTCAAACAAGTTTGCAAAGCTAAAGAGAAAGTGGTTGAACAACCCCCTATGGTTCCTTTCATTCCTCCCTTAATGGAAGTGAAGAAACATATGGTTGATAAACCCACTCCTACACAAACACAACTTGAAAATTGAATGAAAAGAAACTACAATGCTCGAGAGTGTAGGCGTAGACATCATGATATTGATCATTCGTTACAAGCAAAAGAAGAAAAGAATGGCATAGAATTTAATCAAAATCCAAACTTGTCCCCAACAAGGCATGATACCTCGCCACAACATAAACAAACGTCTATGGATATTATCATTAGACCTCCTATTGTGATTAATCTAGATGATGACATTGAAATTGCTAAGATTGATGAACAAGTGCATAATGAGCTAAATTTAATGTTTTCCTCTTCTATGACCTTAAAATATGATCCTCCTAATAAGAGTGTTGAACTTGGTGCTTTTCCTAGTTCGGCATGTGATGTTGTCCCTTTGGCTAGTTATTTTCCTTCCACATATACTAAACAAGATTGGGATGTGAACGGCCTTCTATAGGTTGACTCACATGTGCCTTACTAGTCTTTTTCTTTGCTTTATTTTTCATGTTCTTTGTGTGATTGCATGTGTGCATATGATCTCCTTGTACCGCTTTGTTTGACATGTATCTCTCTCTTTATGTCCATTCCTCTATTTGTACCTACATTCTTCCATATGACATAAACATTTATCTTTTATTTGTCTTGTGCTTTCCTTTTGGAGATGACACAAGGCATCGAGACATTTAGGTCTCTTCCATGTTGACCCAGAAGCTTTTTCTTTGTTTTTGCTCTCTATGTGCCATTCTTCTTGTTTTGTGAGTATTTGGGGAATGATGATGTTTCCAAGCTCTATAATCACATTGTAGAAAAGATATACTGACCCCAAATCCATAGATCCCTTATATGTTTTTGGATTTCATTTTGGGGGAAACCTCTTCTTTTTCACAATGTAGTTTCATTCAAGAACATATGACTTGGCATAGGGCTTTATGAATAAGCTCTTGTGTCTTCTTCATTTGCTACTTTAAAGAAAATTCCTCACAATAATGGTGTTAGCAATTGCTTTAAAGTGGGGGCATACATCAACACTCACGTTTCACTGTGTGATTTTATTTCTTCATGTGATGTGTCCTTTTCTTGGTGGTGTCATTGGGGTTGATGTCCTCCAAAAGCATGATATTTCTTGGTGTAAAACTTTTCTCTTAGTGGTGATGTTATGTGTTGCATTCCCTAAGTTGTGATTCTCTTATTCTAGACTTTTCCTCTCTTGGATACATTAGGCATGATGATCTAAGTAAGAAGAGACCTTACACAAGTTAAGCGAAGTCCCTTTGAACAAATATTTATTTTCATTTTGTTCATAAGTGTTTAGCATAATATAGCTTGTTAACCTTGTGAAGATAGAAGCCTTAGTGTGTGTGGCATTGTATCAAGTTGTCAGAGGGATAGCTTTGGTATGGTAAGTATAGTGAGAACCTGTAGACCTGGCATGACTTTGTCACTAAACCACTTTCCTGGGGGCTCACCTAGTGGATGGCCTAAGGTTCCATTAGCCTGTGTGAGCATGTGTATTATTTGCATAGTGAACATTGAGTTCTTCTTATGAATGTGTTGGACAAACAGTCAAGACATGTTCCACATCACATTGGACAGTTAAGGCTTGATCCACCCTTTTGGACAAATAGCTAAGATGTGACCCACACCGCATTGGAAAATCGAAGCTTGATCTGCCTCTCATTTTCTTTAGGTCTTTGATGTTTTATGATTGATTATCTTTGTCATTGTTGCATACATATGTGTCTTGAATGTCAAATTTAATGTGAGTTTGACACAGGGTCATCTTCAGTCATTAAAGTGAGGGCTAAATGTAGTGTAGGAATTTAAAGTATCCCTTTTTCACACTTAATTTGGGAATTTTATTATTAAAATGAACTAAATTATGTTTAGGGCCCTATTAAATAAAAAGGACTTAATTGTGCCTCATTTGTATTGTTGTAAAGTGTACCCCTTTACACTTTCACACTTATTTAAAGGGATTAATTAATTAATTAATTAAGGTTGATTTTCCATAATTGGACCCTTTAATTCAAATCCAATCCTAATTAATTGCAATTTCCAAAGAGGAAAACCCAACATTCATTAATGCCATAACATAACACTTCTCATTGAGTAATGTGTGTCCTAGCAAAGTGACTGGGTCCTCACCTAGACCTAGGACCTACATTTAAGTTGTTTTTGGTGGTATTTTAATGATTTCAAATCTATATTCACATGTTGGCTTGTGTTATTTGAATTTTGAGAAATTAATGTTACATACCTATAAATATAAGGTCATTTCACTACATGTTTCACCTAGAAAATTCATCTAAGCAAATTTTCATGAGATCAAGAGTATTTTCACAAGAGTATTATAGCGCATTTCAAGGCATTCAAGAGTATAATTATTGAATAATTATTGTAGCAATCAAGATCCAATCATCATATCAAATCCTTCTTGCATCATGCATGTTATTCGACCTAATATGTTGGTGTAGTATTCAAGATCCATTCAAGCATTCAATGCATTGTTTCAAATCAATTTTCAAGATCAAGATCCACATCCACTGAAGCAATTTCATGCTAGTTACATATCTACATTCCAAGTTTAATTCAAGGTTTTGGTGGTTTGTGACATTGCTTTATCCATTCATCATTCCTTCATGTTTCATTCCAATGTTTAATTACCAAAATGAGGTTTGACCAAGGAAAACCCCCATTCATCATAAACAAAAAAGAAATCTCTCTTGATTTGTGTTTGTAGATTTAGGTGGAAGATATCTTGAACATCTCTTGAAGAGAAAAATTGAAGAAGTTGTCAAAGTTGCAAAAGTTGTCAAGAAAGTTGTAATCTTACAAAAACTCAATTGCAGAATTTATTTATGGCACTTTGAACCTGAAACCTGGGAAAATTGAGAGATTTAGATCTATTATAGAGACTCCAAAAGCTACAAAAAATCTATAAACCAAGACCCATTCACCCCTAGGAAAATGAGTCCCAGATTAGCTTTAGCAAAGCACTTTTGGTGACTAGTACATACCTGCTTACCTCTCTCAGATCTATAATTGGATTTCTGGTTCCATCAGTTTTGAGCTTAATCTTGAAGATCCAAGTTGTAGATTGCATTTTGGAGTTATTTTTATATTTTTAATCTTTCTCCCCAAAGTGCTATTTAATCAAGATCCCCGTCATTGCAAAAAAGGAAATCAGTAGATTCACACTTTGACTTGACTCACCTCAAGTCTGATAGTCCTTGCATTGTGTGGATCTCATTTCCTAATGAATTGAAGAAGAGTAGGTCCATAATTGAGGCCCATCATAACCCCTATTTTGATCCCCTCGCCTATTTTTCTCCTTTTCAAGAACCACCTCTAAATTGTGTGTTTATCGCCAGGTTTATTGGGTATTAGTTAGGCCTTACAGAAGGCATAGTAATGATGCATATGCAAAACAAGATTCAAACCTTAATAAGATATATAAAAAATATAATATGCAATTAGAAAATCATATTTGAAAACCTTAATAGAAGAAAGATAAACCCTAGATCATGCAAGAATGTCAAGTTTTCCATAAAATGTAATGTAGAATAACACCCTCACATGTAAATATCCTGAGGAAAACAATTAAACAATAATAATATATTTAGATTCAAAGAGTTGGGATTAGAAAAATAAAGACCTAGAATTATTTTTTTTGAAATTCAAAAAAATTAAATGTATTATTTAACGATATTCTAATGGAGCTAAATATATTATTGAAGATGCTAGGAAGTGATTTCCTAGTTATGCTACAAAATAGGACCTTGTCTAGATGAATGCTTCAAAAGCTACAAACTTATTTCTCTAAGTTGAATTTATGCCTATATAATTGATCTAGCATTTGAAATGAAATTAGACCTACAAAAGTGAACTTGGAAAAAATGGCAATTATAAAAAATGTGCCTTTTCTTGTTTTACCTATGTCTAAAATGGGGTACCAATGTCTATAAACACTATTTAGGAACTTACTAGGAAGCAATGTTTTCTCCTTTGGTTAAGCCCTAAGTGGACCAATTCTATCTCTAGAATAATCATCAAAGATAATAAGAAAGCACATAAAGATGCCAAATATGGTGTATGTTGACCTATACTCTAATAATGATGCTATAGATGTATCATGAATGTAGTATGATGATTTCTCCTTTGATCATTTCAAAATTAATGAATGTTCTTAAATACAACATAGCGAACAAATTGTACTAAACCAGTGCACAATGTCAAGAGGAAAAGGTCAATAAAGATTAAATTGGGATTTTAAATTTTAAATTTTCAAGGTTGAGATATGCAACTAAAGAAATGACTTGTCAATTTTATGCACATGGATTTGATCCATGATGGTGAATGAGAGGAAAAAGAATCTAAACTAGTTCTTGGGGATGAATGATGATGTTGATAAGCTAAGATAAGATTATGAGTTATTTTTTACACAAGAATATGTTACTCATAGACTTATTATTACACAAACGATTCTTTATTTGAAGTGGGTTGAAAAAAATTATAGAAAAGGGCATGTTTATGTGATTTACACTATTATATATATACATCTGTATAGCATAATAAAAAGTTATTGGTAGGAGTTCAAAAGATTCTCAACAATAAAATGTGTACTAAGTATCTTTTGGCGCGCACACACGCACACACACACACACACATATATATATATATTCAAAATAAAAGATGGGGTGGAATGGCATCACAATTCAATGTCTAGGCGAGGAAAATTCTAAAACAAAACATAAAAAATATTGAGAAACAAAAACAAGTGGCTAAATCATTAAGCAGTAAGAGCTATAAATCTAGGAGGAGGTGGAAGCGAGTCATAATCATCAAGCTTTCTTTAGCCACTAGTAGGGTGTTGTTCATCAAGTATTGGCTTCTAGCCCATAATGGCAACTTCTTCATTATCATACTCTGCATCTAGTGGTTGTGTTTCATTCTGAGTAGGAGAAATAGCCAATAAAATCAATGAACTCTTTTTTTAATATAGCCAACTGGAAACACCCCTATCACATGATTGTGAAGTAACATTTAAGGCAAGTAAATTTGCAAAGACCAACCATGAGTATCGTGACCTATATACTAAGGTCATGGAGAACTTTGGAAACCATGAGAATCGTGTCTATGAGCATTATGAATATGTCTACACTGATGCCTTTAATAAGAGGATTGACCTCTATGGGAGAAAAGTCAACAAGACTCAAACAACTATACAAGGTGCATTACTCTATTGGTACTAGAGGGTGTGTTGCACCAGCATCACTGATCATGTGAAAAAAAGTTTACCCAACGTAATGCAATTTATAAGGGGGGCTACCCGATACCTGCAGTTTAAAAAAAAGAGAGTATATCCAAACAAATGACTCACCCTAAACATCTAAAAAAAGACTCAATTTATATATTTTCAAATATTAAATAGAATCTCCACTCTAAAAACATGTAAAATCTAAAATAAATTTAGAAAAAAATTAGAACAATCCCCTTGAAAAAAATGGCTCTAAATTAAAAAGAACTCATAAATCTAATTTTAAACATGGTCAACTCTAATACAAAACCAAAAAAGATGCTTGAAAATTTCATGATCCATCTAGAAGTTAATCCTCAGTATCCCTCCAAATATTTAATAGTAAGAAAAAGGTGAAATCTGAAGAAACAGCTGTCAACTTTAGACTATATAAACAGTCCAATTTCTTGTGATATTGCTATCAAGATTCAAGCATGTAATTTTACAAGTCAAATTCATTGACCCATATTTCATGAGTAGTGATTCACAAGAACCCATCTATCACAATTTGACACACTGTGAAAAATACCTCTTTCTATTCAACGTGACATATTAGTCATATTGGATGAAAACGCTCCAATTTCTCAAT
>VDFB02114388.1:0-24996 GCA_007258455.2 Sequoia sempervirens
GGGATCCTTGAGTTACCCCAATAGCCATCGGCTATCGACAAGACAACCTTTAGTTGCTAATACGTTTCTTCGACCAATTTTGATTACTTCGAAGAACGTATGAATGTTTCCCTGTTGGCGTGACCTTCTTCGTTCGTTGGGACTTCTTAGTGAGAACCCTTAGCTATCTTGAAGCCCATGGTCGCCAAGAGTCTCCCTGAAATACGATTGAATGGCCTGTCGGCCAGAGGTCTCCCGAGTGCTATGAGGTCATAACGAATACACTATGTCACAGCGATAGACTCCACAATGCAACCTTTCAGCAAGACATTTGCAAGGTCACATCAACCTGTACAAACTAGAATGAATCAAGTTGCTAGCTAGCTAGACAATGAAGATGTCACATTAAAAGTATGTCAAAGAGTTATTGAAGAAGTTTGGAATGGATGACTCCAAACCAGTCTATACCCCTATGGTGACTGGATGCAAGACGAGTGAAGATGATGAATCTCCTAAAGTTGATCAGAGTATGTACAAATCCATGATTGGTGGACTGTTGTATCTTACTGCTACTAGACCAGATATCATGCATGCGGTATGTTTGGTTTCTAGATTTCAAGAAGAACCAAAAGAAGCACATGTTACAACTATGAAGAGGATATTCAGATATCTTAAAGGAACTCTAGATTATGGTCTGTGGTATCCTAAGGATATTGATTTTACCCTGAGTGCTTACACTGATGCTGATTGTGTTGGATGTGTAGATGACCGAAAGAGTACAAGTGGTGGTGATTTCTTTCTTAGAGAAAGATTGGTTTCATGGCTAAGCAAGAAACAAGATTTAGTGTCTTTATCCACTGCAAAATTTGAGTATATTACTGCAACATCTTGCTGCACAGAGGTTTTGTGGATGAAGCAAACATTGAAGGATATAGGAGTGATATGTTATGAGCCTATCCCTATCTTCTGTGATAATACAAGTGCTATAAATATTTCAAAGAATATGATAATACATTCAAGGCCAAAGCATATATCTATCAGATATCATTTATTGAGGGAGAAGGTATTGGAGAATAAATTTAGGTTGGAGTATGTGTCTACAAAGGATCAGATTGCAAATACATTTACTAAGGCTCTTTCAAAGGATACTTTTGAGTATCTCAGGGAGAAGTTGGGGGTCATTGGCCCTAATTCTTTGAACTAGGTGCACATGGAGGTGCATCAGTCTGGTGGATCTATAGATTTTTTATTTGTTTGGACTGATGATTGGGTCTACTCCGTAGGTGGAGTAGAAAGTTTCATTGTTGTAATATGAGATGTGTGGGTGCACTCCTAAGGGGGAGTCATAAGAGTTTTTGGTCTTTTCCATTGATGTCAAAGGGGGAGAGAGAGTCATGTGAAAAACAATGAAACAAAGGAGAGAGTATTGAGAGTGCAAGAATGTTGTGTAGGCTGTCTAATCTAAAAATAAAGGAGAGTGCAAGAATGGAATGGGTGTTTTCTTTGATCATTTTTCACACCATGTGTTTCCATCAATGAAAAAGGGGGAGATTGTTGCAAGTATGAGTGAGTATGGTGGTGTTGTCATTTATGTTGTCATTGATGTCAATACAGTACATGATGTTGCATGTTTGTTGATGTATTGAGTTGCCAAGTTTTTTTGAGAAATAGTGCAAACAAAGTTGAGTATGTGTTCAGAATGTGCTCTGGTATGTGCTTCACATTTATTTTGTGTTGATCTTATGCTTGTGCAGATTTGAAGAGTTGTTTATGGGCATCATTGGATGATATATCCTAGATTGTAACTTCTAGTTTGATGGAGAGTGAAATTTGTGTTCATTGGTGTGTGAACTAGTTTGATAGAGTTGTTTGTTTGTGGACTGAGAGAAATGTTTATGCTTTGCAGTCCTCCACTATTTTGTTTTAGGTCTTGTAGATTTGGAAGATGTCTTGTAATGATTTTATCTATGTTCTGGAAATGGCATTCATGGTTTAGTGCTCTGGAAGTTATGTTTCAGAGTTATTTTGTGTGTTTATGCAGTTTGGATGGATTGATGGAAAGTGTTCTATGTTTTAAGGTTGTTGCATTTGATGTGGATCAATTTGAAGGTATCTAAGGTGTGTTCCAGTGTATGGTGAAGTGTGTTATGTGGTCCACATACTATCTTCTTGTTGCAGAAACATGTACTTCAAAGTTCATTTGTGTTTACATTAGGTTTGGCCGACTTGGTGTATACACTTCATGCAAAGGATAAGTATCAATTGAGGAAGTGTGTGATTGATCTGAGATGTTGTTTTGGGTCTTGGTTAAGTGTTAGTTTGGTCCACTCTCATTCTCTTCCACCGTGGTAATGTTGAGTTGTTGACCTAATTTGAATTTGTAAATTGAAGCGTGCGTAGCCAACTTTGGAGAAAGTTTCTAAGGTTGAAGATGGTATAAATACAAGTCGAGATGTTATGGATTTCAAGTATCAAACATGCCACAAGTTTGAGAAGCGAAGAGTGTGAGAAAGTGAATTGAGGCAGTAGTGCTTTAATGTATTAGACTTCTGAAAGCAGTGTGCTGATGGTGTCTGTAATCTTCTAATCAAGGTTGCGGATGTGTGTAACTTGTTGTGGTGGATATTTTCTGTTATCTTTTGTATATGTAGGTAGTGAGCCTCCTTTTTTGACAATGAGTCCTTTCTGTAGGTAGTGGGACTTGTATTTTGGATAGTGAGCCTCTTTGTAATTGGTTTTGGAATTACTTTATATTGTGAGTTAATCCTCACTGTGTTTTTTCCCTTATTGGGTCTTCCACGTAAATCTAGTTTCTTGTGTTGATATAGCTTTTTGTTATCTTCATTTCATGTTCATACTTAATAATAGAACAAAGTGGATGTAAAGTTGATAAGTGTTTGAGATTTGTGATTGTGTTTGGTGACAACTAATTCACCCCTTCCCCTCTCAGTTGTCTTGCACCTTCCAATAGATAAAGGGTTTGTGAAAGGGGGAGCACACAAAGTGCTCTTGTTTTTTCAAAAAAACATAACATAGCATATGTTTTTCTCCCCCTAAAATATAACTGTTACCTATTTTTAGCCACAATTCAAAATAGGTAGAGCTGATTTGCATTCTTCATTAAAAGGTACAAAGTTTTTTGCTTAAGTATTCATTACATTCCAGAATCTGATTACTTGTGAATGTCCAGTGTGATTATGCAAAAGTTTGTAACAGAAGAAATCATTAAAATCGCATACAAATGTTGTTTTATTCATATTGTAAAAACCAAGGTCCCACACAAGCCGTGGGAGTAACTTAATTTGATTTTCATAATCAAATAATGAATACAAAAAGGAAATGTGCACAACACAATTGAAGATAATATAGGTATGAGGGAGAAGGTGATTCTTCATTACCTGGAATGACAAATCATTGTCACATTTGAAGTCTTCAATTGTCATGTCTCCAAGCTGCAACAGTTCTGAGTTTTGAGTGCATCTACAAGATTGTAAAAAAGGTGGTTTTAGAGCAATGAAGAATCAAATCCTTCCTCATGCATACATTACCAACAGAAATGTAATACACATCCAATCGGGCATTCACCAGATGATTAAGGCATAAAAAGGGTAGATTTTCAGGGAGCATGAAGCTCAATGGAAGCTTTCAGCTTCAATTATTTTGCTAACTTGTTTGTTTAAATGTGTAGATACAGGTATAACAGATATTGTTATGAGTGGTGAGAAATGTGGCTCCCACAAGGGTTGAGACCAACTCATAAATAATAACATGGGACAATAGTATTGAATAAAGATAATAATCATTCTCCATGAATGAAGTTCATAAAGTAGCCTTTAATTCATTATGATGAAAACAAATTGAGCAAAACATCCTCTTGCTCATCATTCAGAAGAACAATATAAAAGGAAACATGTTGAAGGAGCTTAAAGTAACTGCATTTTTTATTTCAGTTTCAGCTCTACCTTACATTCTTTTGCATTTTAGTGAATTATTATCAAAGGCTATTAATATGTTCCTCATAACCTCAAGATACATACATAGTCTTCAAGAGACTCAGGAGGAACAGTGTCATCAAGAAGATAGTCTACATGACTGCAAGAGAGGCATCATCAAAAGAAATCAAGGGTATGGCTGCATTATCATTTATTATCTCTAAGAGTCTACAAAATAATAGAATTGAAGAAAAAAATAGAAAATGATCATCCTTCATGCATATCAAACTAAATACCAAGCATCAGGTTGCTACATGAAGCTTAGGAGATAGAGATGATAGAATAGACCATGAGCATTCGGAAAAGCTACAAGTGCACATTATCAAGCTATAGGTGAACATTACAACAGTGATATAATGAAAATTCCATCCATATAAAGTAGCATCATGTGGACAAGAAAGAGCAGTATTGTGATGAACATGAATAAGAAGTACAGTCAAGTCATCACTTACACAAGAAATTATGTAGTCATATCTATTGATTTTCATTTACTTGAGGAGTGCCATTAGATTTTACAAAGTTCAAGCAAAATCATGCACATACAATTATGAGAGAAATGTATAGTTTTAGTTGTAGCATAATCATGATAATGAACATTTATTAGAGCAACAAAAGATGATCATTTACTATACAAAATATCTCAAGGGTGTCATCTACAAAGGAAAATGAGGTTTTGAAACCCAAGTGTTTATTGGGAAAGAAAACCCTCAAAAGAATGAATACCCAAATGCATAAATATATAGTCGTGACTTCAAGATGGAGTGGTATGTGCATAAAAAAAGAAGACTTTAGTCATTTTTATGACTATTTGAAGCTCGAATTGAGCAGTTTTATAGTCAAGAAGTGTGAAATCTGACATGAAATACATGATACATAGCAAATAAAACATTCAATGTGTTTCAAGCTTCTAACAATAAAAGGCAAAGGAAATAAATATAGGCTCATGGTGGCTGAGTTTCTCATCCATCAATATAGAATGGAGACACAAAGAAGTGGATAAAAAATAATGTATGGCTATGACTGTAGAGGCCCATAAAGTCCCTCAAGCCACAACAAAATTACCAGAATATACATGAGGAAGCCATGACCTATACCATGGCCAAACTCAGAAAATTCTCAAAAAAACAATCTTCATTATTTTTGTGAGAAAAGCTTGGCATTCACTCACCTTGTAACTATGTGGAGAAAGTCATGAAGAATCCGCAATAAAGCCTAAAATTTCAAACCAAAATTCCCAAGTTGATTCCTATGACATCATAAATAATGAAAATCCATATAGGGAGGATGAAATATACCCAAAATAGAATGGAAGGCCGAGTTTCTAAATGTTTACCACGTGGCCTAGAGAAGATTCAGGCATATTGCAACACAAAACCCGCCTCCCAAACCTCATAAAACTCCAAGGTCAAAGCATTTATGGCAGCACAACTTCAACAGAAATGGTGAGCTTCGACCTCTCATAGTCAAATCCCAGCTCGAATGGCGACCAACATCAAACCCTAAGTCTTAGCGGTGGCAACTTCAAAGGCTTCAAAAAGAGAGAGACATAAAAAAAGAACACAAACAAATCAAAAGGAATTTAAAAAATGTGTCATAGCCATAGTTGTAGAAGCCTATAAAAAACTCGCACCACAAAAAAAAGCCCAAAAAATGACTTACCATGCATTTCTCTGTAGTTTCCTTCAGGAAATCACCAAAAGATAGTAGAACGATGGTGCATTCGAGCCAAGTTTTCTACAATGGTGGCCAGGTGCAGAGAGCTTCTAGAAGACTCAAGGTTTCAAAGTGAAATGATTTTAGGGTTCAATAGTTTTGACCAAATACCTTAATTCAATGATAGGGCATTTTGTCTATTGTTTATAATTTTTATAGAAAAATCAATGTCCAATGCATTTTTCTAGGTAATATGTCTTAGTATCTACACCTTGGAAATTTTATGATTTTTTATAGAAAAATCAATGTCCATGCACTATGTCTTTGCCATGTATTTGTGCCACCTTATTATTGTGTCTAATGCTATATTTAGTATTTTTTCTTTTTGGTTCTCCTATGTCAAGTGAAAAATATATATTGTAAATGGTATTAAAGCATAAAATAATAATTGCTTTAATATTCATAATGCCGATACAAATATATAAGCAAGGACATCGTCAATATTAAAGTAATTATTTATTGGTTACTTTGATATCATTCAAATTGTCCACTTTCACTTATGACATGTAGAGTTTTGAGAACATAAATCAGCGTGAGTTTCTTTTGAAGTTTAACTAGAGATCACATGCGTGTAACTGAGGAGGTTTAGTTCAATTTTTTCTTTGACTTTTAGTCAAACTACAATGGGTTCTGAGATCCTGTTGGTCATGCATATTAAAGGAGGAGTTAATGATGGAGTTGTTCGAGTGTGATATGCATGCGCGAGTTGATAAAAATGAGACAATTTTTGCATGTTTTGACCCACTTTTTGATGGATTTTTAGTTTAGTTCAAGTGCTCTATAGTTCAGTTATGAGTTGATCTTGACTTTCAAACTAAGTTCACTCATTTTTGCATGAGTTTGGGCTATTTTTATCATGATTTTCTCTTCTGCTCAGGATTTTCCTTAGAGTTATCATTTTTACATTGAAATTGACTTTCAGTTTCATCTTCATGCCTTTCAGAGCCTTATTGTATAAAGTGAAATGACTTAGTCATTTTTCACTAGTTCTTGTTTTCTGCCTTTGCGTTATGCAAAGAATATCTTGTAACTCAGCATTTTAGATTTAATATAGTTTTACAACTTTACAGGTTATCATTTTTGTAGAGTTCTTTTCCTTCATGATATTAATTAAAATAGAGTTCACCTTTCCAATTTCAGGTGTTTATATTGTTTAAATAATTTGATGCAATTTTGATGAGTTTCATTTCCAAAACCTTCAAATTTATATCTTGTTTACCATGCATATACAAAATTGCAGTTCTTCACAGGTCATTAATTTTGCTCAAAAGTTGTTTTCTTTTTCCTTTAATTTGTGAAAACTCAGTTTTCCTTAGTAGGAAAAGAATAGATGCAACCTTTTAATGAATTATTCATGTGTTCGAAGTGTTCAAATTGGACTGTGTTAACAGTTTTTCTTGAAGATATAAGTTGTGGATCATTCTTAGTCTACAAGTTTACCATCATTTAGGTGCATCACCAAGGTTTTAATTTTAGTTCATGCATTCAGTTCAATCCTTCTTACCATTTTCTCAAAGAAAATCATTCAAGTACCTAATTGATCATCATATAGGAACTAGCCTGGAATCTGGATGTCTATCTTCGCCATAGGAATACCCACAGCCTGAAGATAGTTCCCATGTTTCAACAGATTGTTGAATTTAATCTTTCAAGCATTCAGGTGCAATCTGATTGACAACAATAACTTTTTTAGAATTTCAAAAATTGCTTCAATGAGAAATTAGCTAACACCATCTAGTTTATGCCAATTTTTCAGCTAATTTTTTAATGAATATATTATTTTTTTACCAATTTTTGAAGTGGACACATCTTAAAAAATAGAAATTTGAGTTTGCTCCCCCCTAATTTTTTTGAAAACTAATCAAAAATATTTTTTTTAATACATGTATAATGGAATCTAGTTTCTAGAAATGTAATTTTCTTCAAAATTTGATGAATGAGTAAAAAACTATACCCAAAATAACACAAGTTGGTTTTTGACAAAAAACACACACACTGACAAAATAAATTAAAGATGAAAACCTTGACATAATCAAAATGTGATAAAATTATATGGTTAGATAGCTAAGAGAGAGCTTAACATCATCACGACATTTTTATTAATTTGCATTGAAACATGTACAAACCTAATGGAGAGCATGATAAAAAATGTGATTTTTTTTACCTTTTAAAAAAACAATTCTTTGGCATGAAATGGTCATCCAACCCTTTGGGTTGGATGCCAAAGGAAAATCCAACCCAAAGGGTTGGTATTTACTAATACAATCCATTTGGTAAGTGCCAAATTTGGCACTCACCAAACAAAAATGCATCATTTGGTGAGCACCAAATTTGGTGAGTGAAAAATGTAAATTCATTTTTAGAATGCTAGAGACAACTTCTATTTCTCTTTATCTCTCTCCCCCACTTTGGTAAGGCTTAGATTTTAGGGTTTATGATTGATGATGGATACATGAGGCTTTAACTTTCACTCCCTCTCTACTGATACTTCCCTAGATCCTCTCTCTCTCTCCCCTCTCTAGGTCTCTCCCACCCTCTCTCCCTCTCTACCTTTCCTTCCCTCCTTAACCCCATATCTATCCTTTCTTCCCTACCTCTCTCTTCTTATCTCTCCCTCTGTTATTTTTCCTCACCCATCTCTTTGCATTCTATCGATCACTACCTCTCCCTCCCACCCTCTCTCTCTCTTCATCTCCAAGTCTCTCCCTTCTTCCCTCTTTACCTCTTTACCTCTCCCTCCTTGTCTCATTACCGACCTCTCTCCCCCCTATATCTCTATCACCCCTATCTCTTATCCAATTTATCTCACCCCTCTCTCCCTAGGTTGTAGGTGTCTCCCCTCTCTAGTTATTTACCTCCCTTTCCACCTCTTTTCCTCCCTCATTATCCTTCTTTCCCTCTTTGTGAACTTCTCTCTCTCATTTTCTTCTCTCTCCCCCTCACCTCTCTACCTATCCCCTCTCTAGGTCTCTCATTCACTCCTTTTCTACCTCTCCATCCCTCCTTAGCCATCTCTTTCTGTCTATTCTTCTCTCTCTCCTATTCTCTCTCTATCACCTCTCTATCTCCTCCTTCCCTAGGTCTCTCACTCCCTCCATATCTACCTCTCCCTCCATCCCTTGTTATTCCTATATAAATACTTCCCTTTCTCTCTCCCTCTCTTATCTCTCTCTCTCACCTCTATCCCCTCTCTAGGTCTCTCCCCCCTCTCTACCTTACCTTCCCTCCTTACCCCTATTCTATCCTTTCTTCCATACCTCTCTCTTCTTCTCTCACCATTCTCTTAATCACTACCTCTCCCTTCCACGCTCTCTCTCTCCCCATCTATAGGTCTCTCCCTCCCCTCTTTACCCTCTCCCTCCTTGTCTCATTAC
The DNA here is from genome assembly GCA_007258455.2 of Sequoia sempervirens. NCBI lineage: Eukaryota > Viridiplantae > Streptophyta > Pinopsida > Cupressales > Cupressaceae > Sequoia > Sequoia sempervirens. The sequence continues at coordinate 9,059 of VDFB02114388.1, forward strand.
CCACCTCTCTCTCCCTCTATCTCTCTCAATTATATCTCTCCCCCTATGTTTCCCACCCCTCTCTCATTGAGATGTAGGTATTTCACCTCTATATCTCTCCCCTCTCTAGTTATTTCCCTCCCTCTCCACCTCTCTCCATCCCTCCTTACCCCTCTTTCCCTCTTTGTGAAATTCTCTCTATAATTTTTCTCTCCCCTAACCTCTCTACCTCCCCTCTCTAGGTCTCTTAATCAGTCCTTGTCTACCTCTCCACCCCTCCTTAGACATCTCTTTCTCTACGTTCTTCTCTCTCTCCTCTTCTCTCTCCCTCCCCTATCTAGGTCATCACCTCTCTATCTCCTCCTTGACTATGTCTCACTCCCTCCATGTCTACCTCTCCATTCACGCCTTGTTACTCCTCTTCACCCCTTGTTACTCTACTAATACTTCCCTTTCTCTCTCCCTCTTCTCTCTCACCTCTCTCTCCCCTCTCTAGGTATCTCCCACTCTCTCTCCCTCTCTACCTTGACTTACCTCCTTACCCCTATTAGAATTTGCAGGAAAGAAATAGAGAGAATGAATTATCAATTATATGAAAATTAATTAAACATGGAACATGAATAACAAAGGAATGCACGGCAATTTACAAAAACAACAAGATATTTTAGGATAGTTCAACCTATTCTTGGGCTACATCCACAAACAATAATCCATTTATTAATAAAATTATAGAAAATACATTTAAAAATGTCATGCAATAATAGTTGGAACATGCAACAATCATTTCAAATGATATCCATTGCTTTGTATTTCCGTGCATAGTGCTACATGCGCCCAACACTTAACCTATGTTAATCACTATCACAAAATTGTGATATTTTTCTAACCTCTTGCCACACACTTCACATGCCTTGCAATGATAAAACCAAAACATCATGTGGATTTTTGAATTCCCACACACACCGAGTTCAACTGGCTGTTCAATTCATGACTTTTGAATTTCTATTTGTAGTGAATAAACTATTCATTTTCAGGTAGTTTTCTAACTATTTTTAATTATATTTCAAATAAAAATGAGTACTAATTTATTTATTAAAATATTAAACAAATTTTTCTCCAGGGGTGCTACCCCCAGTAGCCCCCACTAGGGGTGTTTCCCCTAGATCCCCATTGTGGGCTTCGTCCCCAAGCCCTGACATAAGAGGGGATCCACCCCATTGCATTCCCTCATTGATTGGTTTGGGGGGAAAACACACCAAGTAAAGTGGGGAAAATTAAAAATCAAGTCTGATTGGTCCCCACATAACAACAATCTCTTACTTAGAGACTAATCATAACACCATTTCCCTTGTAGCTACCACTGTAAATTAGCACCCTAGACTTTGTTGTTCTAATTTCATTATCTTTAAACTTGAAAGCCAACTGAAGTTAAAGAGGAGCTCAACTTCTCTTGTGTCACTGCCTTCGTAGACATATCCATTAGATTGTCATTTGTATGTATCTTTTCCAAATTTAACTATCCATTCTCCAACACTGACCGAATGAAGTTGTAGACACATAAAAATGTCCTAAGCCTTCGAGCATCATTTTTCTTCATCCTTGTCCTTCGATAATTGAATAATTTTAGTTATTCAATTATGTTTGATTATATTCCTCTATTAATTAAATAATTTTTAACAATTATTTAATTAATTCATTTTCTAATATTTATTCTATCCCGACCGATTAAATAAACTAATTGCGTCACTAATTTCCTCCTCTTCTTCAATAGTTAAATAAATTATTATTTATTTAATTATTTTGTCATCTTTCATCTATAGTTAAATAATTACCATTAATTATTTATCTATTCATGGTCCTTTAATTCTTCCATAGTTAAATAATTATTAAAATCATTTAACTATCCCATGCCACCTCTCCTAATTAAATAGTTAATCTAAATTAATTATTTAAGGTCTAATTTCCATCTCTCCATTTAATTAAATTAATAAAAATTAAATGTTCCTCTTTTCATTTTCTCCAAATAAATAATTTGAATAAATAATTTATTTTCCACTTATCCATTTCTCTATTTTCAAATAAATAATTTGAATAAATAATTTATTTTCCATTTGTCCATTTTCCTCCATTTTAAAATAAATAATTTAAAAAATATTTATGCACCACCTAGTCAAAGATGCCTGTCATAATCCCCTGTCATAACATTCATTTCCTGTCATAGCCTGCATATCTTGCATGTCTGTCATAGCTGTCAGTGTCATAGCCGTCGCGTCATAGATTTTCCATGCATGACATATTTTTGGTGCATCAATTTTGGACCATTGATCTTGGCATATTTTCTGAGACTTAATCTCAACCATCCATTTCGTAACATCCCTCTCATGAATTCCCATCCATTGATCTTGGAATCTTTCTAGAAGATTAATCTCAACTGTCCATTCGAATGGTTGTCTATAAAAGCAACCTTCCTTCTCCATTTTCAGCTTAACAGCTATTCTTCTCCAACTTTCTTGCTACCATTTGCAGGTCTTGCACAAGTATTTCAACAAATCTGAGGGCAAAGTTGCATAACAAGAAGAAGGAGAGCAAGAGAAAGAATCAACTACAATATGAGGAGTACTTTATTTTATTTGCTTTCATTTTGAAATCTCCATTTGTTTGTATTCTCTTGTTTGGATGAGGTTAATAGTTTAGGAGTGTTGGCTGTCACTTTACCTATTCTATTTGATTTTCTAAACCCCATCTCACATTTGGTGAACCCGACGTTTTGGACAGAAATTTGTGTGTTCTTGTTTGTTTTCACTGTTTTGCAGGTTACAGCCAAGAAGTCATACGAAATCCCGTCACCTTCATTTGAGCACAAAAAAATGGAAAAATAAAATATTTTAAAACAATTTCTGGGTTTTGTAGATCTTGCTCTCAGCTTTCCAGAACATCAAACAGTTTTCAATTTTGTTAAGATTTGAGAAAGTTATGGTCATTTTAGTGATCGCTGTTTTTTCAATTTAGCTTTTAAAACCCGCATTTTTCTTTTGTCAATAACGTTTTCTTTGTGCAGAATTGTGAAAAACGTTTTCTGGGTTTTGAAGGTCTATCATTTAGCTTTCCATGGATATCTACCATTTAAAATTTTGTTAAGTTTTGAGCAAGTTATCGCTGTTTTAATTTGCTACTGTCATTAAAATTTTATTTTTTTAATTTATTTTTATTTTTATTACTAATCTTTGTTGGCAGCATGTGGCATTGGACTTTTTCGTGGGTCAAAGACATTTATTCAAACTACTGACATGTGGTTTTGCAGCTACGTTTGTTAAAGATTTATCTCTCAAACCACTTGTTTGCATTTTTTAATTTAGGAACATTTCATTTGGTGCTCTAAAATGAATTTTGTTTACAAGTGTCTGACTGTGCTTGAAGGTGGTAGGTGATTATGCTCTCACCTTGTGAAAACTAGGTGATCAGAAAGCCAGACCCACCTTATTTTTTGTCACCCTCATGACTTAATAATCGAAGTATCCTCTCCCCTTGCACTTTCAAGTGATCCTGGGTGTAAGAGAAACGGTTATTATTTCTAGAAATGAGCCTGCCTTAAGGGAAAAAGTACTCACCTTAAGGGATGACTCGACCGGTAACAGGCTAAAGCCAAGCCACTTCCAGTCGGGATATAAAATGGGTGCTTGAGGAAAGTTCAAGTACCACGAGTGCGGATGTGTCACACGGACGGAGTAGTACTCCCATAAACCCTGTTGAGCGTAACCTCTTCAGGCTGGAGTGCCACCTAATTGGTGATTAATCTCTCGCCCCATGTGTGGCCACTCGAACGGATGCCCTAACTAGACACCTTTTGTTTTAGAAGCCAACCATTTTCAGCCGTTGCTTGGTATAGTGCAGGGTACAGTATCATGCCCGAAGATACTCACTACTAACTCCCTTGAGTAGAGATAGCAGTTCTTGGGAAGTGATGACCCAAGAATCCGAAGTTGGTGTGCCCAATGACGTTAATGAGCCGTGGAGGGGAGCCAGTGCCACCAAACTTCTAAGCTATCCGCTCTCGAGAAGGAAAGGTGTTTAGCACCAATCCGGGTATATCGGTGGGCTATATCAAGTATACAAACCCTTGGCCTATTAGGATTGTGCTTGTCTCATGTGTGTTTGCATACACCAAAACATCGTGCTTGTCAAGTGTTTTCTAGATTTTCAAACAATATACACAACATTCACAAATCTAGACACAAAACCTCAAACAACTCAAACTTTTCAATAGAACATCAAAACAACAGTCTTAACCTAGAAGTCTTATGTCAAAACCAAATCATGAAATTGCTCAAATCTCTCATTCCTTGTACACTTTAGCTTGCATCTTACCATAGGGTCATCTTTGCAAATATTTAGCTTCATCCTTAGGCTTCACCATTTGCATTTTCAATCATAAACTAAAACTTAGGTCCTCATCTCATTTTGCATATTTTGGATTAGGACAACCTTACCTCACTTTGCAAAATCTTGACTTTCGAAATTGGGTTATCATTGGACTTAGACATCATTATCTCCTTTAGTCATTATCTTTTTGTGAGATTCTTCCAACTCAAAAGTCTAGTTAGGAAGACTCATTTGTCATTTGTCCTTGTCATTTAGTCCTTCAAACAAGTCCTTTGATATTCCAAAATTGAGACATAGATCAAGCATAGGGTGGTTAGGAAATTTTTTCCAAATCATTTTAGACCTTTGCATTTGCATACCTTAGACATTCAAATCATTTTAGTTCTCACCTTGCATATCTTTAAAATCCAAAATATTGTCATCATAGTCCTCATTTGGCATCTAGACTTTGCATTGGTCATTTCCTTAACCAACATTTTCACATTAGTCCTCACTGTCACCTTGACATTTGACATCCTTTCTTAACAATTTATCACCTTGCATTGGTCATTTTCTTTAGGAAAACGTCATTATCACCTTGCATTGAAATCCTCCAAAAATACAAAACAAAACAAAAAAAATTAGTGTCATAACTTGTCATCTTATTCTTCATTGTCCTTTGGCATTAGTCATTTTCTTTAGACAACATTTTCATATTGCATCCCTTATTGTCAAAAAATCCAAAAACATAGTCTTGCATTGCCATCCTTTATCTAAAAAATCTAAAAACATAGTCTTGCATTATCATCTCCTTGCATTGCCATCCTTTATCACAAAAAAAAAACAAAAACATAGACTAGTGTCATACTTGCATTGTCATCATCTTCATTTGAGCAATCCCCTTTTATGGTTGAGACTAGGCTTTAAAGACAGAGCAAATGGAAAACTTTGGACAAGATTTCAATCCCAACATTGATTATAACACTTATGACATGAACCAACACTGGAATCTTTCTGACCCATTTCACAACATGAACATGCAATCTTTCATGAACATGCCATCTTCATCACAAAATCCTTTTGAACCATTCATACAAAGAGACCAAAATGGACGAGCATATGTAGGAGACTTAAAAGCTGCAATGAAAAATCCTGATATAGCCTCCTTTGTAGAAAAATTAGTCTTACGTGACCCTCAAAGGTATCTATCCATGCTTTTGGACCAAGGGACTAAGTTACCACAGGGCTTTGACATAAATACTTTGGGACCTCCATCCGTCTACCCTCACCATCAAAATTCACTTAACATAAATCATGCCATTGATTCACAACAAACATCCACTTATCACCCTTATCCTAACCTTGACAAGGGAAACCAATTGTCCACTAGTCCATTACGAGTCTCCATGTCATATTCTAGTCCTTCACCTACCAATCCCATCCAAGTCTACATGCCTTATCAACCATCTACCAACTCATGTCAAGTCTCCACATCATACCTTATTAATCCAGTCCAAGTCTCCATGTCCTATCCTAGTGCTTCATCCATTAATCCTTTTCAAGTCACCCCATCACAAGAAGCATTTAGTCATGAAAATTCTATCATTGTCCAAAGTCAAATCCCATTGTCCAAACTTGAGGATACATGTCAAAACGAAAGCCCAAAGCATGACCTTATAATGTCACCCTCATGTTAAGAACAAGGTAGTCCATCCCATGACCCTATCTTGAAGTCCATTCAAGAAGTCATTCAAGACAATCATGACATCCAAAATACACCTACGATTGACCAAGAAGTCCAAATCCATGACAATCCCATCTTTGACCAAGACACTACCATTGACCAAGAAATCCAAAATGATCCACTCATCGAACTTTATGCCATTCATGACCAAACATCTAAGACTAGAAGAAGAAGAAGTGGCCTCTCTAGCCTCTATGAGGACATGAAGTGGGCGTGTGTATTCTGGTTCTAGTTGAATGGAATTGTATCTATTGTTTGGTCTCTAGTTTTGTTGTTTGGTGATAATGGTGCTTTGGTATAGTTTTGCGGTGGTTGTACTGGCTTGGCCAGTTTTTGGGTGACATGATGATTTTTTTTTTGGCTCAACATGTGTGTGGAATGTAAAGGCTCATTAACAACTAATGGTGATTTTGGTGGCATCAAGTCATTTTTCTAAAGCAAATGGTGTAAATTTTGTTTCCCCTATTTGGTAAATCATTACACGCAACCGTTTGGGGAATCTCTGAAATGAAGTTGAAATTTATTTTGAAATGAACTACATCTAAAATGTAAATTCAATTGATTCAGATGCTTGTTGCTCCCTTGATCTATAAAAGGGATTTTAGGGCTCATTGCAAAAGGGGGTTCAATTTTTGAGTCTTGTAATGGTCTAGGTAGAAGCTAAGTTCAGGAGCATACTATAGAATGCCAATGAATAAAACTATAAATTGTTTTGGTATTGGGTCATGTATGTGAAAATCTTAAATTAGTTTTATAGAAGTCACAAATATAGTAGAAATTCTTAATTCTTGAGCATGTACTCTTCTTTGCAATTCTCTTACAGATTATAAATTAAAATGATCAATGATATTTTTGTTCGTTTCTAGTTGTTTTAATTGGATGTGTGAAATTCATTTTGCTTCAATTCAAAGACTTGGTTAAATGCTTAAGTAAAATCATAGGTTTGTGAGTGAAGAGTACAAGATTTGGTAAGTAGTGTTCTAGATGCAGTGACTTAAATACTACAAAGTAGTATGAAAATAGTCCATAAATGTATGAATTAACTGGCTGATATATTACTGGTTGTTGCATATTTGACTCCATTCTCCCAATTGATAAAGCATTGGTATATTTGTTAGGAAATATTGCAAATAAATGAACTAGTGATATGCCTCGCTATATATTTGAAATGAGAACACAAAATTCATTATAAAATCTTTCAATTATGAATTATGAGTTTGAAGTATTCCTTTATTCCTAGCAAGTAGATGATAATTTACTCAAAGGTCTGCCAAACCTTCAGTGAATTGCATTTATTTGCAATTGATAGAATCAATCTATGTATAAATGTGCTCTCAATTAGATAAACATCACTTGAAAACAATAAAGAATACCCTCCTAGGTCCCACAGAGCCTAAAGTGTAGGAGTAAAGACCTGAAAATCCTTTGCTTGTTTGTTGGGCACTAGCTCTGAGAATTCTTAAGTATAAGGGTTGGCTACTCTTTAGAGGATTTCAAAGCTCTGCTGGAAAAAACAATAGTAGCTCTCTCCCTCATTCCCCTATGTCTCTCACCCCTCTCTCTGGGTATAGGGATAAGTGTATATGGTATATGGATTAGGGTTGGGGATATTGGGTATAAGGTCGAGGGTATTGGGTTTACAATTGAGGGTATAAGGTATTTATTTAGGGTTGAGGGTTTAGGGTATATGATTTAGGGTATAAGGTTGAGTGTATAAGGTTTAAGTATAGGGTTGAGGTTTGAGGGACAATGTTCAAGGTTGAGGGTATAGAGTTAAGTGTAAAGGGTATAGGGCTTAGGGTTGAGGATATTGGGTAAAGTGTCATGGGAGTAAAATGGAGTTCCAAAGAGGAGTCTTGGTGGAGTGTTATAACAATCAAACTGGTTATGAAGGTGCATGGTTTAATGGTGTATTCATTGATGTTGGGCCTCTCAAATCATGTGATGGTTGTAGAATTATCAGTGTCCAATATGAGGCATTTGAGGTCCAAAAGACAATCAAACCTTAAGATAAAGCCTATGTCATAATAATTTTAGGCTAATACCACCTCTAGTGCCATTACCTAACAATTTAGTTGTGTGTGATGCAATTGAAGTGTTCCATAATTTTTTTTAATTATTTTACCTTGTGAGGGCCTAGGTATATTATTTCATAATCCCATAACCTTAGAACTAGAAAAATAATCTTCAAGTAGTACCTTAGAATCAATGACAACATTATCTATGGTGTTTAACCTGTCATCGATTAGTTCCTCTATCTTGCGATATTGCTTATAGAAGGTTTAGAGTACATAGGGTATAGGGTTTATGATATAGGGATTAGGGTTTAGGGTACAATATGGATGGTACAAGGTTTAGGATACATTATAGGGTATAGGGTTTAGATTATATGATTTAGGGTTCAGGGTTTAGGGTACTAGTGTGTGTCTCTTTGTCACTCATTCCCTTGCCTTCTATCTTTCTCTTATTCTATTCTATCTCTCTTTTTATTCTTTCCCAATTTGTGAAGGGTTGGAAAATATCAATAAAGCTTATTTGACGCTCACCAAATTTGGTGAGCACTAAATAACAATAAAGATGGTAAAAAAGGCATGAGACCTATGTTTCAAGCCCACATTCTCTACTTTTGTTTGGTTATTGTGTATTATCCACTAAGGAAACACTTTTTCATGGTGTTGAATTCTTGTACCAACATATTTTACATACTCTGTCACCTTTCCACTACCATTTTGTTCACTTGACAATGTAGAAGAAGAAAATTTGAAGTTTTTAGATCAGATTTGATTATCTCAAGTAATATTTTTGTTTTTCTAGAAAAAAAATGTTAATTATGAGTTTTTTGCTTAAATTTGAGAATATAGATCCATTACTTGTTGGTATGTGGCAACTGATCATGCTATACTATATAGCCCATGGTATATTGTACATCCCGGCTCCCTGTCCTTACCGGGCCCGGGGCCGAGCCGGGCCCCGGGTGGGGGTTCGGGGGCGACAACCCCCGAGAAAAAATTTCTCCCTACTTTTTCGCGTGATCACCGAAAAAGGGAAAAATCAATGTAAAAAGAAAAATCCGATTTTGTAGAACCTAAAATCTGGAAGCTTCTAAGCTTGTTAAAAAGGGGTTCAGATGGGTATTACTGTATGATGAAAAACACGATTATTCGCAAGATTGGAATAGGTTTTACACTGGATAATAAAAGTATTGGATGACTGCGGTTTGGTGGATGTAGCCCGAATTGGGTGAACCACGTTAAATTTATGTGTTATGATTTAATCTGTGTGTGTGTTTTAGTTTCTCTATTTTAATTAAATCTGCATTTAATTGTTAGATATCTGCCATCTCTAACCCTAACATTACTTTCATAGTTTTTACTAATAATATTAGATTTACATAGAATTCAACATTGAATCTAAAGGAAGCTGTGTAAAATGTTAAAATTTTAGGAGTTTGAAGTAAAAAATGAAAGAACATGGCATAATTTACAAATTGTAATATAGAATCTCAAATTTTAAGGTACATTCTATTTGTCTTTATGTGTTTTGTGCTTATCACCTACTCACTTATGTTATTTATACCATTAACCACTTTGCCATATTTGAGCATAATTAATCACATGTTATTTATACCATATGTAGGTTTATGCAATTATCAATCAAACTAACAATAATCAAATTATTAAGTTTTGTTCATAAGAGTATCTATGTAACTACATAATCCTCTTCTAAGTGTTGGTAATTTAAATTTCATCTAGTGTAATTAGTTCATTATTTATCTCTTATATTTACATTGGGATGCACTTTTACCACATATTATGCACATAAAAATATATGTAAATAATATGATCTTGACCATCACTATCTATCATGAGACCATGAGACATGTTTGAAACCTATATATTATCCTATGTTATTAGGTTGTTGGTTAACTAGGCCATACCTATTGCCAAAATGTGATATATAACATTAATCTAAGATAAATTAATCTTAAAATGAATACTAAGTCACTAATAACATAAAAAAAAGTAGAACTTTATCCCTCACTTGCCCAAATATACAATTTTTACTCATTTCTCAATGTTACAAGTTTGGTTTTAGATTCTTTGACCAAGTTCTAGCTAACACTATATATAAAGTGAACCTTAATCTAACATACATTAAAGTTAAAAATGAATACTAAGTCACTAGTACATCATAAAAAATAAAAGTAAATCCATATATAAATCTACATCTCTAGTCATTTCTCAATGTTACAAGTTTGATTTTTTTGTTCTTTGACCATGCTTTAACTATCCCTATGCCATAAAGAGTGTTTGATGGGTGGTAAAGATCAAGGGGCTTGAAATGAGGAGAATCTCTATTCAAAGTCTCCACAATGACACAAGTTCTAGTTTTATGGGCCAAGAGCTTACTAAGGGATTTCAAAGCATGATAAGAATTGAGTAATTTCCTAGAGTCAAGGGTTTTCTTTGGTGTTGTTACTATAATGAAGAAAAATAGGGTTTTCCCAAAATGGAAAGGTAAATCCAAAGGGTGAAAATAGACCCTATCTTCCTACATTCATTAGGAAATTAGATCCCCGCAATGAATTGACTAACAACCCTTAGGTGAATCAACTGAATGTGAGAATCTATAGGTTTCCATATGCATGAAGGATGAGGGTCAAGGTCAAACAACACTTTTGGGAGAAAAACTAAAAATATCAAATCAACTCTAAAATGAAAACTACCACTTGGATCTAGTAGATTAAGCATAAAATTGAGAGAAACAAAAAAGCTTCTGGCAGATCTAGAAAAGGATAACACTATGCACCTATCATAAAATGTTGTTTCTACAAGCCTGTCAAGGACTCATTCACCCATGGGTGAATGGGTCCAGGTCCCCTGTTCTAGAAAAAATGAATATGAGTTTTAAGCCCTAAATCTGCACTGCTCTCCTGTACCTTTGAACCTTCACTCCCAAATTTGAATTTGTAACAAATATGCTCAACAAAAAATGTTGTTTGGTGGTGTATGGGGGTTTTCCTTGGTCAAACCCCTAGTTTGATAATTAAACCTTGATGAAAAGAATAGATCTAAAACATTAAAGTGTGTGTAAGCCCTAATCTTAAGCGTCTAAGATTAAAAGAGCTCAAATGCAAAGAAACCCTACTCAAATGTGTTAGAATAGGATACCTAAATGAAACAATGAATAATGACAAAGACCTACTTTGGGAGATATCAAATCACCCTAATATATCACAAATCTGAATATACCTTTCTTTAGGTAGAAAGTAGAATGATAATAGAAGATGAAACCACTTAGGAAACAAGTCATTAGGCTTGGTTGAATGGCTTAGTGCATCTACCAAAACCTAGAATCCCTCATGATCCTCCATAGGAATCTATCATCAATCCTAGACGATGCTTGATCTTGTTGGAAAAATGATCTTGAAGACCTACAAAAACAAATAGAATGCCGCTCCAAGACTTCAACTTTGAATACTTGATTGAATTCTCCTTTCTCTTGAATGCAAATCCTTGTGATCTCATGTGAATCTCTTGCTTTTCTAGTGAAAAATGATTGAAAGATAGCTTAATAGGCTTCCTTTCTAATTTCCCATTTATTATATCTCGAAAAACAACACTTATAATTTAAATTTATTTCCCGTTTATTAGATCCCAAAAAACAACACTTATAATTTGAATTTAGGAACATAAAATGACACCAAAAATATGTTTAAATTTGAATTTGTGAACTTAAAGGGGACCCATTTTCCCATGGGTGAATAGGCTTTGACCTAAAGTCTCAAGACCTAATTTATCTCAGGGAATTATGTTGATTGATAGTATTTATTCAATGCGGGTTATAGTGTCGGGAAATGAATATAATAGGCCTTGGGATGCATAATAAAGGGTATTAGGGTCCCATTAATGAGGTTTAAAAATGCACAAATGCAAGGTCACTTAAATAGGTCTAAACTAAGTGTGAAATTGTACTTTCACTTAGAAAGGAGTACAATTTTCTACACTACATTTAGCCTCCACTTTAGTGGCCATATGACACTATGTGCATATGCAAGCTAAAAGAATCCAAATAAAAAGGATACTCATATGGATTTATACACAAATAGGGAGAATGAAGCCCTTTTGTAGCCATTTGCAAAACCACAATGTTAGGAACGACATCTTGTAACACCAATTCGTTATTCATTCAAAAATCCTCTTATCGAACTTCTACAAAAAATCAAATTCGAGGGTAGATGTATGCCCCTTGGATTCCGCTTGCTTTACAGAGGTAGAATCAGGGTAGTCATGAAACCTCATCAAATTACTTGGTTTGATGATGTGAATGCTTACAATAGGGTATTGGACTTACAACACCACATATTGATAGGAATTAGATTAGATCAGGAATGAAATCATGAATCCAATGCAACAAATGATGTAAAAAATGGAGTTCACTAGCCCCCAATGTGCTAGTTTGAATAAAATGTGCTAATGATAAAATATACTTTTCTTTAATAGAATTTAATATATATGAATGAAAATGACACTTTTATCTCTAATTTTGACATTTACCTTTTTTCAATTTACCTTGGTGTAGAGTGATTGAAGATGCCTAGCAGATGAGCATACAAGTCTCTGAGACTAGACATTCTACGTGACAAGATGGCACAAGGCAAGCTCTAACATAAGGTAAGTGGATTCTACTCTTCTTTGTCTTCGTATTCATGTATTTATAATATTTTTTCACATTTCTATAAGTTTTTAGGACACTGGCAAAAAAGTTGTAAAGCGTCTGCCTTTGTTGCAAAGTGTCTCTCTTGGTTGCAAAGTGTCCACAAATGGCTAAAGTGTCCAGGATCCCCCCTCCAAAAATGGCTCATATGTCCAAGTTGGTCGCAAAGTTTCCTAGAGAAACTTTAGTGAAAATTTTAATTATTTAATACATATATTTAGGATTTATTTTTCTTTTTATTCTTTAGGTCCCTCAAGCTCGGCAACATCTAGGAGGTAGACAATTCTATCACCTCTAAGAGCAGATTTTCTCAGTTGTTAGAGGATGAGATTAGTATCTTATAGCAAACATGATTATTTTGGGTATACCTCATGCCACCCATGAGGTATCATGATGCTATGTTGATGGCCCTTGTAGAGAGGTGAGACACAAATACATGCACCTTTCGCCTTCCTATAAGGGAGATAGCCATTACACTAGAGGACATTCATCATATCCTATAGTTACCTATCTGAGGTGAGATTTTCCATTTGATAGATGATCAGACACCTGAGGAGATGCGAGATGATATTCAGTAATGTCTAGGTCGTCCCATTCAAGAGGCGAGCTCGTTGGACCCCATGTCGAGCTCATATGGCTGTTATATGCATGATCGCCACTACTAAGGCACATTATGATAGTCACTACAACACTAGTGCTAGTTCCTGACGAACGAGGTGCACACTTAGATGGAGGATTAGTTCACATTATCTGAGATATGGAGGCACATCATACCATTTATGACTGGGGTTGCAATATGCTAGCACATCTATAGTATGATCTTAGGCACTTTGTGTACCAAGAGCTAGATAGCATAGTATATTGTACGCTCTTACAGGTGTGGTGCTTTGAGCACATCATATGTACCAGGCCTACAAGATATCCGACCATAGCAGCCATTGGCTATCCATGAGCCTATAGCTATTCTTTGAGATTCTCTTGGCAGGATGGAGATTTGCTACATTGGCGGGTCAAATTTGACCACTTAGATGAGGATGATATATTATGGAGATCGTATCTCATGATACTCTAATGGGAAGATGTGAGACATTATCTAGTTAGGATGTAGCGGGATTGATTTATACTAGGGAAACATGATTACATAGTGAGACTCTTCTACTGTGATTGTGTCATGCATTAGATTGAATAGATTTAGGTTCCATTGAGGCCATGACCTATGTATCTGTGATTAGCATGGAGTGCCACCAGGCCCAGAGATAGTCATCACCTCACCATTAATGATGTTGACTATAATTATTTAGAGGATGAGGACCACGACATGTCCCTAGTCTTCAATGCCGATGACGTAGGAATCATAGTGTCCTATGAGTAGTGGTGGATTGGAGCACGAACACCTGATATCTTTCCTAGGAATCACCCTACGAGCCATGTAGGACCTCTCCCAGGTCATAGAGATGATACGGATGATGAGGAGATCAATAGGGATACAAATTATGAGGGTGTAGTCTAGACATATTTCTTGATGAGGAAGAGGATGATGTCCAACCGATGAGTGATGATCTTGATGAGACAAATGAGGCCCCAACTAACCTCGAGAGGAGGGATCCATCTCCTACTTGAGTCACTAGAGTACAGTCAGCGGCTGCAGTAGGGATCAACATTCATGAATGTGGAGAGGCTAGCAATATCAAACCATCCACACTTCCTACACAAGATGGATGCATTGTTACATGGCTATACCCTGATTGGTAGGTTGGAGACCCATGTGATGATGTGTTATTTATACTTTTATTATTCTTTTACGCTTATGCGTATGATGCATATATATATCATGATGTGTATTGATATATTTTATGATTTCCATCTTGTAGGGTCCACATGAGAGTGGTGTAATCTCTATCAGCGAGTGATCATGGAGATGGTGCCTCCTTTTCCCCCACATGAGGACATACCTTTAGAGTACATGTCCCCACCTCCCGCGAGGTGACATGAAGATCTCTTTGAGCCTATGGAAAGATTGAGGGAAACATATGAGAACACGACCAAATGTGTTGACCTAGCTGAGTCCAGGAAGGAGCAAGTTGTAGGATGGATTTCAACACTGCAAGTGACACATGATGAGCTCCAAGCATCGCAAGTTGTAGAGAGAGAGATTGCATAGAGCAGGAGTGCATCGAGGCACTCATACAAGAGGTAGGAGTGGTTGGAGAGGTGTAGGGCCTACAAGAAGCCATGAGATCCATGAGTAGATCATGGTCACATTCCACCGTTTCTTGATAAATTCCACCACTAGGCCCCAAGGGGTCTAGCAGTCATAGGCCATAGTAGAATTGTATTATTGATGATATGTACATGAAATTTTGATATATATAATATATGAACTACTCTTCTAGGTTTCCATCAACCTGCACTGAACTCCTTCGTTGTCCAAGTGCTAAAAACTAATCTTTCTTTTGTCTTTTCCAACATCGTGCTAGTACACACACCACTTCTCTCCAACACCACCACATCTTCCTCCCTTGTCCTCTTGTGGACTCACATCCACCAAATTCCGACCTCTTCTGCCAAATGCTTTCCACACTCCTCTCCTTCTCCATGGATTCAAAACCACCTCTAACCATCCACCTCCACCAAAACCCTATGATATCGTCCATGATTTCTACTAACATGTAGCATCTACAACACGCTCTTGTCTTCTATCCAACTCACTTTTTACTATTGCATTTGAAAAAAAAATAACATCACATAATTGATTTACCTCATCTGCATTCACAACTACAACATTGAACTTCACAGTGATGTCTTCCATGTCCTTGTCACCAACAACTTCTAATTCTTCTCTCTTTGTTGCAACCTCTTAGTTTCTAACCTCTATCCTCTCTTCTTCTCTCTTCATTCCTTCCTCACGACATGTCCCTACTGCAACTTCTTTCGTAGGAGCTGCTCTCTCAACTTTTTCCATCCAATTCAGAATGCAATACTCCTTTCCATTGTCCTCTTTCTTCATCTCAATCTTTTTCACCACTTTTCTCTCTTTTTCCAACACACTTTCCTAATTCTTCTCAAACCATCTTTCCCACTTCTTCACAAACTATTTGTCCAAACTTCTCAAACATTTCACCCTCCACTTTCTCCCAAT
>VDFB02114389.1:0-28249 GCA_007258455.2 Sequoia sempervirens
TATCTTTCTATGATTTTGCTTGATACATTAAGACTATGATAGTTATTACTTATTGTTGGATTGGTGGATTGGATAGTTTAGATTGATTGATGATTGTGCTACTTCATTTGATCACATGGATATTTGATATGACATTATGGTTACATTTGGTTTGGTGATGTTTAATTTGATTTCAATAATATATTGTGATGCAGTGGTTTAGTAATTAGTTTATGATGTGATCAGTTAGTTAGCAATGTTACTTTACATCTAATGTTGTATTTGTTAGTATAGCTTTGGTGAGAGGACGGTGTAGCACCACTCGTTTATGAGTGCCCTGCTATGCTACAATTCCTTCTCACGATATGATGTTTTTGATTATATATATATATGTTACTTGATGTTTATTGGTATGCAGGAGTTGCAGGAATAAATTCTCGATTCCACCTGTTTCAACAGGACAGGGCGAGCATTAAATTAACCTAACGGGTATAATGTTGAAAAAGGGAGTTGATAAGGAAGTGTCACCATCCCAAGTCCGTCATCTCGTTGTGAGTTTTGTTGGGTCATGATTTAGGTTTTGTCGTTGTCTTTGTATTGTTTGATTGTTGATTATTTATTTTATTTATGTTTAATGATTATTTAATTAATCTTATTTTATAAGATTAATTAATGTTGTCTTGTTACTTTGATTAATTGTAAGTTAGTAAAATGTTGAGTTTTAAATATATTGTAAATTAAAAAGTTATTTAATTAATTAAAAGTGTAAATAATTAATTTAAATTAATAATGATGATGATAATTATATATTATTTTTTTCCTGATATTAAATTAGAAAAATCTGTAGAGAACGTCTTGAGAAAATAATTAATTTTTTAATTAAAATTGTGAGATAAGTGTGTGCTTTTAAAAATCAAGAAAAGAACCAATGATTGAGGAAGATTTTTGAGGAAAAAGATGAAGAGCTTTATTGATTATTATTTATTAGATTATAATATCGTTTTGTTTTAAGAAAGAAGAGTTTGCGCTTCTGGATAAAAGAATTGTTTTGAAGAAAAGATAGGTTTTTTTCTTGGGTTTCTTGGTAATTTTTTTTTTTGGTAAGAAAAGAAGAAGTGGTTTTGGTTCAGAAGGAAGCTGGGGACAAGAAATTGAGAAGAAGCTACAGAGGGGATTCTACATCGAACGAAGGACTCTAGGTTTTTTTTTCAAATTATTATTCCCTTAAATTTAATATTCTTTGAACAAAATCTTGTTGTCATGTTGAAAATTACTTTCTCTATGTTTTGAAAGGGTTTTTCTTTGAGTGAGAATTTGGTTGTTAAACATTTGCTTTTCTCTATTGAAAACTATAGTTAAACCTTTCGAAATTCATCAATGGAACTGATTTGAGAAAAATTACTGTTTGGAAAGAAAATTATTTTATTATTATGTTAAGTTTACTTTGAAAAGAAAATCATTTTTGATATATTGTTAAATTGGCATGCCCAGTTTTAGTTGTGTGAGATATAGAACAAATTATTATTCTATTTAATTGTAATATATATATATATATATATATATATATATATGTGAAAATGAATCTGGATGTTTTTTATCATATGCGTTTCTTGTGTGTTTTCTGGGTTTTTGAAATTCAAAATTTTGGGGGCAAAATTTAATATATATAAAAATTTATATTTAAAAGAAAACAAAATAATAAAAAAAATCAATAAAAGTTTTTTTGTTTTGGGGAAGGGAGTGGTCAGCCGAGGCCGTACCACCCCCGACCCTTTGGTTTGGTGCACAGCCACCACAGGCTGCGCACAACAATGATGGATATAGTCCTGTGGGGGCTGCGACCTCCCCACAGTGGGGACTGCAGTACCCATTGGGGTATACAACCCATAATTCTATGTGGATTAAATCTTTTTTTTCGATTTTGAGCAAATTTTTGTATTTCGGGTTTTATTTTATTAAATATACATTTATATATGTATATATATGTGTGTGTGTGTGTGTATGTATATATAAATTGATATATATTATAAATTGTATATATATTAATGTATATATATATATATATATATATATGGGTAATTTTTATTATGAAAATTGAATATATGATTTTAATGTACATATGTATTATATATATATATGTGTATATGTATATATGTATATACATTAAAAAAAATGTATATATATGTATGCATGTGTATATATATGGAGCTGTTTTTATGTATGTTGTGATTATGCTTTAATTTGATAATTTTAAAGTTTGCAATGTTATAGTTTAATTGAGAAAATTAAAAATAAATTATGTGTTTTTATTTAAATCATATATTCTTGAGTTATTGATTTATTTATTTGAGGAAATTATTGTGTATTGGAAATGTTTTATATGACGTTATATGTAATTGCTTTCTCTCGAGATTATTGGTGAATCTATTGGGGTTTTCTTTTTTTGGGTTTATGTCATGTGGGAAACCCTAGAGTTAGTCTATCCTCTTATAGGAACTTAAGTTGTTGTTTAGAACTTCCATAGGTGGGGATACTGATGTCATTATTGATTTTGCAATTTGATACTTGGCCTATACTTTGACTGTGGTTGTTATTTTAGTTTGCATTGAGATTGTACCATTTTGTGAATGTAATTCAGATGATTTTGGTGAGATGGTGATGCCTCGCGAATGTTCCATTTGATGGTTTTGTGATATGGTTGGTACAATCCTTTTGTGTTGAATACTTTGTGTTGAGTGTCTAGAGAGAGTGGCTCTAAGTGGGGGCTGACACACAAAGGGGCTGTCAGGGTAACTCACGTAGAGTTAGAGTAATCAGTGATAACCTAAGTAATTAATCATGGGTGAGGATTAAACATTAATAAGATAATTGTGATGCCTCGTCCGCCTGTTAGTGCTATCACAGACTAAAGGGGACCGAGAAGGCCATGGTTGGCAAGATTGTTGCCTTGTCTTCACAAAAGGTTAACGATTCTGTATGAGTAACCCTAGATGGAGCAACACCTTGAGATAGGCTGTCAGGAGAACCATAGATGGAGGCTACACCTTAAACTAGGTTGTCTGGATAATCCATGTATAGATGGAGGTGACACCTTGTGATAGGTTGTCTAGATAATCCATGTGAAACCATGCGATGACACTCTCCTCTAGCATTCCATTTGTGTTGTTTTATTGAAGTCCTTTGGAAGTAGTCTTTTGATATTATGATTTGAGTTTTATTGATGATGTGTTTCGGGAATTATTGTTGTAATATTTGGAAAGTGATTTATTGTTAAGTTTTGAAAGTGGTCTATTGTTATGTCTATTGGTGAATGATTGTTGTTTAGTTTTCTATGTGGTCTTTTGATATTACGTTATCTTGTTTGGAGTTAGCCTTGTGTTATTGTTAGATGTGCTTGGTCGGGGATCCTTCCTTGTTTACTCCCAACACGGGGGTGGTTGGGCGGAACGTGCTACGCACCCCGTTGGGTGCAATTGTATCTTTCATTGTAGGGTTTTGGCAGATGCTGTTGATCCAGGATTCATATGCTCCAGATGTGTATTTGTGCTACTGATGTATTTCATTTATTGATATATCTTTCCCACGTGTGTTGGGAAGATCTTGATGTAATTTGTTTATATGCCCATTATGTTGTACTATCAGATTGATGTAATGTCTATTCATACCTTGTAATCGTTTGTGAACCATCATTTGTAATTGCTAATCATGTTATGTTGTATCTATAGAAATATATATACTTTATATCTTGATGATTCATTTATTGTCATGAATATGTATGTATAGCTTTATTTGGTATATTCACATTTGTCTTGATGTCGTGAATGAATGTTTTAAATGATGTCATGATGATTGGATTTACGTAATTGTATATATAATGTTTAAGCTGTTATCTTTGTGATGGGTTAGTTTAGTAATGTCACCTCATGTACCCCAAGGGATTTAGTTGTGCAACTTAGAACATTGTTATGTTGGAATACTTAAGTACATTTATTATGTTCTTTAAAAAAAAATTGTTGCATTTTGAGTTGTTCCTTTGGGGTTTGCATGGCGGGGCGTTACATTACAATTAAAAAACAATTGATTACAAGTAAAATAAGAAATGCAGATACCTACACAATCCAAAATTGTTTCCCTCTCCCAATTGCAATATGGAATTTTTCCTCTCCATTTTTGAGGATGGTTGCCTCTGGTTCAATGTCAAATCTCTTTTTTAACTCCACCTACATGCAAAAAATGTGTAACTAAAATCATTTACTATTGATTGAGGCAACTTTAAACAAAATAATACAAGATCTAGATCTTATCTACAGTAATATGCAACTAAGAAAATCATCAATCCAATATGCATAAAGTAAACCACGACTAAAGCTTGCATTACCAAGTGAAGCTCTGTACAATTCACACAACATACACTCTTGAAAAATTTGTTTGCTAAATACATGCACTCTAAACTCTTTGTGCATTATACAGTTGAAGGGTAGTGTTCACATAAGTTTATGTACGAAATGAAATGTTGGAAAATAGTTTTAAAACAATTTTAAAATTAAAAAACAATATTAAAAATAATAGTTTATCAAGATTTTAACAAGATTATTTTAAATTTTTTAATATCAATTTAGTAATTGCCATTTTATTGTAATATTAAATTAAATATTTTATTTATGTGTAAGCTTTAAAAGTATTCATTATTATCATCCTATATATATAATATTGTATTTATTTATTTATTTATTTTATATTAGATATTAAGACAATCTTGTTAAAAATCTTCTTAAAATTATAAAAGCGTGAAAATATTGTAAATTAATATGTATTTCCATAACAAATATTATAAAATGATATATTACTATTATAAATTAGAATACTATATTATATTTCCTTAAAAATATCATATATAGTAAAACTATAAAAAGATGATGATAATTCATGCTTTTAAAACTTACATATAAAAAAAATATTAAATATAATATTACAATTAAATAAAAATTCTAAATTGATATTAGAAAAGTATTCAAGATTATCTTGTCTAAACCAAGGAAATTTTTGTAGTATGTAAACTACTTTAAAATCTTATTTAAAAGCATAAATCTATTGATAAATACTTTATATTACGATGGGTTAGTAATAAAAATGTACACATACTCGTTGATGTGAGTGTAAGAAGCCTCTCGACTTAAAAATATTCAAGATATTTTAAAAACGAGATATCACTTGAAGTTTTTTATATAGTGAAATAGCTAGAATGTCTAATATTATAAAAATAAAAATAAAAATTATAATAAGTAAAATAGTTAGAGTTTCTAAAATTAATATGCTATTAGATATTTTTATATAGATTTATTTAAGTAATCTTTTCCAATAAAAAATTATTATTATTTATAAGATAAGATATTAAAAAATAATAATAAATTACTACACAATAAAAAATAAGTTTCTAAAATTTAGAAAGTTAAGTATGAAAGAGCTTTCCTAATAGCACAAAAATATAACAACTTAAATATACATCTAATATAAAAGTCTTTCATAATAAGTGCCCATCTAAAATCAATTTAAAATTACAAAGAAAATATAATAAATTTATTATTTCATATAAAAATAAGTTTTTAAAATAATATATTTAAAACTAACTTATCTATCTTTAAAAAATTAATGTAATTAAGAATTACATTTTCACTTAACTTTATCATATAATTTAAAAATAATTCATATAACATTATTATTTATTTTTTACTATTTAGAGTTTAGTTATGATTATGATTAGGATCAAATTAGGGTTAAGGTTCAATAAGAATTCTAAGATAAAGCTTGAAGTTAGGGTTTGGGTGATTGAGGCTAGATTAGGGTGACAATTAGGGTTAGGATTAATGATTAATTAGGATTAAGGTTGAATTAGGGATAAGGTTAGGGTTAAGGTTAGGGATCAATTAGGATTTAATTAGAGATCAATTAGGGTTGACATTAGGCTAGGGTTAGGGTTAGCATTAGGGTAGTGTTTAATTAGGGTTAAGGTTATGGTAGGGTTCAATTACGATTAGGGTTATAGGATAAAGCTTGGGGTAAACATTAGGGTTAGGATTAGGGTTGGAATTAGGGTTATGACCCAATTAGAGTTAGAGTTAGGCACAATTAGGGTTTGGGTTAGGATTAATGTTAGGTTAGGGTAAGAGTTCACCTAGGGTTAGGTTTTAATTATGGTTAGGGTTAGGTTTCAGTTAGTAATATAGTTGTAATTAATCTTGATCTATTAGAATCAGGGTTAGTATTCAAGTTAAAATTAGAGTTAAAGTTAGAATTAAATTATAGTTAGGGCTAGGTTTAAGTAGGATAAGAATTAAATTAGGGTTAGGATTCAATTAGGATTAGGGTTCAACTAGGGTTAGTATTATAATTCTATTATAATTAAGATGATTAATTAGTGTTAGGATTAGGATAAATAATTAGGGCTAAGATTCAATTAGGGTGGGTTAGGGTTCAATTGATGCTCAATTAGGGTAAGGGTTCTAAGATAAAGTTTAGGGTCAGGCTTAGGGTTGTGGTTAGAATTCATTTAGGATTAGAATTAGGGTTACAATTATGGTAACGGTTAAGATTCAATTATAAATTAATCAAGGTTATGGTTATGCTTTATATTCAATTAGGTTTATGGTTCAACTAAGGTTAGGATTATATTCAATTATAATTAGGGTTAAAGTAATGTTAGGTTTAGGGTTCATTTAGGATTAAGTTTAGGGTTTAATTAGGGTTACAGTTAGGATTAAGGTTAGGGTTAGTGTTTAGGTTCAATTAGGGTTGAACTTCAATGGGTTAGGATTAGGGATTTGGTTCAATTAAGATTGAATTTCAACAAGATTCTAGGGTTATGGTTAGGGTTAGGATTCTAAGATAGATCTTAAGGTTAGGGTTTGCATTTAATTAAGGTTACATATTTGTGCCATAGAAAAAAGGGCCCTTTGCTTGACATGAGAATAATTGGACTTAATGAGGCCTTGATTAAGGTGTTGTGAGGTATTTTATGCATCCACACTAAGTCTTGGACCTTTGAAAACTAAATAAAATTCATTTAATGATGTCTTGTAAAGGTGTTGTGAAGTGTTGTAACACATTTCTACACTTTTCTATCACTCTTCTCATTTTAATTCATCTAAATATTCCCTTTTCATTACTTATCAAGTCCTATTTTAAAGTTTTGTAAAGTCTTGTAACAATATTTCATGCTTTTCTAGGCACACCTTCACTATTTACATCTTTCTTATGCTTTATTTAACCCCTTTATGCTCTTATAAGCTGCAATTAAGTGTTTTTTTGAATGTAAACCCAACAAACAACATTAAATCCAAAATATTTCCCAACACCCATTTTCAGGTCCTAGGTGGGACCCATTCTCCATGGGTGGCAAATGAGTCCCCCTTGGCCCCAAATTCAAAATATTTAAATTTTATTTCAAGTTTTTATTTAAAAATACCTTATGTTGGCCTATGATGAGGTATCATTGGGTTACTAAGGCACAAGAATGTATAAATAAGTGATTTCACATCCATTTTATCCCCAATTCATTCATTCAACCATTTTGTTGGTTTTTTTTTACTATAATCAGGTTGGTCTTCTAATCTACCTATGGAATTGCCAATTCCAATCAAGGGCAACTCAAAGGACCTAGACCAACTGGCGAGGATTTTAAAGACCTCCTACACTTTTGGCTCTGCAAGACCTGGGAGGGTGATCCCTTAATGCATTTACAACCTTTGCACCATTATCATAAACAACATTAACAACAACAAATAATCTCATTAAATAGCTCAACACAATAGGATATTACAGAATAGAATTGGCTATTCCTCAATAATATCAACTATTTGGAGCATGAGATAACTACAACACATAGGGATTTAAAATGATTTTGAATTTATAAAATGTTTCTGAGATGCACTAAGTTGCAAGATAAATTAGTGCCTATTTTTGGGCCATGGATTCAAACACATAAAAAGAATTCATCAGCAAATGACATTCAACCAATGGATTTAAATTGTTAATGCCTTGCATCAACTGTTAGTGTCTTACACCAACAATCCCACTCCTGTTATCAATCAAACTCTCCTTACCAAATCCATCCCGCGCACTTGAAATCACTGTTATCTGCACAAAGTATTTAACCATTTCTTTGAAATAGACCCATAAACAAAGAACACAATCTCATGAAATTTGAGATGAAAAACTCAAAGATACTTTGTATTATTGAATTCATATGATTAAACTATACAAGTATGGAGAGAATTTGAAGATATTCATGAATGTGCACACACTTTCATGATTTATTTGCATAAATTGGCTGTATTTGCTCATGAAATAAAAAATTACAGCTTACAGACTCAAGAAATGACTAAGACTTAGCATTTTCTATCTACCCAGCCCCATACAAAACCTCAGAACCCTAAATGATGAGAAGAGAAGAGAAGAAATAGAAGTATCCAGAAGAATCCCTAAAGTTGATCCGAAGATGCCATCTGGAAACCTATTCACCATTGATCAACAAAAGAAAATCCTCTCTCCTCTCTCTGCAACAAACTTTGCCTCCAAATTTTCCTTTGATGTGTGTTATTCCTCAATAGAAAACACACCCAGGTGAAGAAATTCAATCCATTCTACCAATAGTTGTGTGAAAACATTTTATTCCTGCTTGCCCGTGAAAAATACTCATATTTCCTCTTACTGTGTTGCATGTAACATTTTCGCCTTCTAGTCAAGTGCAAATAAAATTTAAAGTGAATATTGTATTCACTTTCTCCCCCTACCTTTTATTTTCCTCGCCCTGTACACTTGACTTTCACTGCACATTAAAAATATTTTCCCCTTTGATACTTTATTTCACTTGACATAAAAGGCCCCCTTGCCTATGCTTTCACTTTTTCACGGGCCCTTTAAAATGAAAACCCATTTAATATTTGCAATCGACACCTTTAGTTCCCCTGGGACCCACCTTTCACATTTTCCCCTTAAATTTAAAGCAATTTGCTTTAAATATTATAAAATTGAATCATCGGACAAACAAAACAATTTTATGCCATTCACAATTAAACAAGCCTCTTAATTTTTTATGGGAGTGCTTAAAACTTTTACCTGGCCCACACTTGCCACATGGCACTAGCCCACCATTTCACGGGAATTAAAGGGCGTGCAAGTTAGAACCATGAGATAGCGAGTGACGGTGGAGATTATGTTGCATTGTGTCTTTATTTTCCACCATTGGATCTCCTTTAGTTTGTTTCTCCACATTTTTCCCTAATCCTCATTCACACTTTGCAACTCTTCGTGCTCGAATCATGACAACTGCATCATTGTTTGGATGCCTCTATAGCATTTTCAACAAGTTTTATTTTTCACATAACAACTGCGTGCTTATGATCCCTCCATTCATCTGTAACGATGGTCACTTTCCACTTAGATCCTCCATGCATTTAGCGTGGGATGCATTCCCATTATTTGGGGTTTTACCAAACAAACCGTGCACCTTCACATTGTGCTTTAAAGTTTCTAAATCATTTTCAACAAATGCATTTTAGATGCGTATGCAGCCAGTAGGCACTCCATTCCAATCTTTGTTCTTTGCTGGATGTCCATTTCCTCAAGTGCATGGGCATTAGAGCTTCCATTCACTTAAAATTTCTATGCCTAGTCAACAAATTCATTTCCATTGTCTTGTTTTCTACTCTATTGGCAATTCGCCATCAAGTAATTCATATGCATCTTCACGCCAATGCATTGGATTTCTAATGTTTCTATGGTCTTTCAAACAAAACAAATCCATTTTTCACATTATAAGTGCTGGTGTCTTGATGGATGAGTGCACTGGAAACACTCATTATCCTTTGCTTTGACAAATTCCTATACCTTTTGAAGCTGATTCAAGCCCCTTTTGAAGTGCTATCCTCCTTTTAGCATCTCTGTAGCAATATGTTGGTTGCCTCCTTTAAATCTGCATGTGAATTTTCCTTGAACTCTTTTTGACTGCGCAAATCCATGGACTCCTTCCTTCATCTTTTACTTATTATTCACTTGAACAATAATCTTCTTTTTGTTCATGCTCTTTATTTCATTTTGCTGATTGTAATTTACCTTTTGCAGCATTGAGGTGCCTATTTGGAGGCTCTGAACACTTACACATGCTTCCACATATTTGGGGAAACCTGAACAGTCAGTTTGGTATGATCTTATTTGCAATCTAACTAGATGAGAAAGTTGAGCTTGGCTCACTACATTTGAGAGGTGTCAAAACTACCATGGGACACATTGCACATTAATGGTTTATAATCAAACATTATAAATTCCACATTACTTGTCCCCTGCTGAATTGGAGAAATCTTATTTGAATCCATGGCATGCTTGTATAATTGATTTGCCTTTCCAATATCATGTAGCTTCTTAAACAACCCAACAGAAATAAATAGTGTTATGAATTTGTACCATGGTAAATCAAATGGGACACCATCAACAAAATCACCATTTATCTACTCCTTCAAACAATAACATTTATCTATCTTTGGATCCAATCCCAATTGACCAAATTATCACAAGAATGGTTTCACCAATCGCATCCCTATTTGGATGAAGAGCATGAAGGGCATCTACCTTAGCATATGGAATTACTAATGTTGTACTCATAATAGTAATGAGCATCTGAATCAGTATTTAGGATATGTGATTCACTACTTCATTCAGATAATTGAATGCCCTCATGAAGCTATTTGACACATGTCAGGTCCCTTGTGGGCCTTACTAATTTTTTTTTGTTTTCAAAAAAAATTTCATCCTAAATTGATCTGAGAATTCTTTTGAATGAATCTGGCATGAAAACGTGAAGTGGGTTTCCACTAAAACTTGCTTTTAGGCACTTTTACAAAATAGTGAAAACTGGCCAAGTTGGCTTCGGGATTGCTTCGGGAAACTGGGCAAATGATCTCATGAAACCATGAAAACTTGCAAGAATGTAGATATTGGTCCAGAGAATGAAATGCAAAAGATAGCTCAGAAAAATGAGTTATGAGGTGAAATTTATTCACTATCAAAGTTGCTTACTTGAACTTTTTGCAACAAACGGTTGTTCTGAACCAATTAAAATGCAGATCACGTTGTTAAAAAATATCAATTCAACTCCTGATGAGCTGCCACTGGACACATAAGCTCATTTTGGCACAATGAACACGTGTGCGAAATGATTTTTCTTGAATCATCTCCTGTCAAAAGATATTGATGGTCAGATTTGACCTCTAAGAAAGGTTTCTGCAAAATTGAAGAAATTCCATTTGGTTTTGATCTGCTAAAGTAGCAAATCAACTCATAAGGCCTTGAAAACTGAATTGTGAGCTCATTTTGGTATAGAGAATGCAAAACAACAATCATTCTGACATGACAGTCAACCAGTTGCAAAATGCAAGCTCAAACGAGAGGCAACTTTACAGAACTGAACGTTTGCAAACAACTGAACAGTGACAAAACCCTCTAGCTTCACTTTTCGAAACCTTGACAAAACTCATCATGGGAAGCTGAAAATTGACATGCATGTTCACATAGGACACATGAGTGTGTTTGCAAAGGAATTTTTCTTAGAAATCAACGGGCTTCAAATCATGACCCTCCAAAGTAGGTCATTCAGGCAAGTTCATCAGGTGCACTTCTGAAAGTGCAGAGGCAAAATTTTCGATATAAGAATCTCAAATTTGAAAAATTTGAGAGTGCCATCACATTCTTCATTATTCATCCATCATTCTTCCTTCTCAAGTCAAGTAACTTAGGGTTTTATCATTGCAAGTCATTAAGAAGGCTTCTAAGGACATTCAAGGGCCGAATCTTCCTCCATTGCTGCAAAAATCCAAGATCAAAATCATGGAAAGGTAATATATTCCATTATTACATGTTTCATTCTATTGTTTCATCATTTTAGTTTAATTACCTAAAAGGGGTTTGACCAAGGCAAACCCCCATGCCCTAACATTCAACATCTTTCTCTCTTGCATTGTGTGTTTGCAAATTTAGAACTCTTGGAAGCTTGGAAATCATTGAAGATCAAGTTGCAAGGTTTTTCAAGTCTTCTTCTCATTCAAAAAGTCAAATAATCAACAAAATTTCATTTTTAGACTCATAAGTTAGAGTTTCGGAAGCGGACACCTGTAGGAAGCTAAAGTGCAGATCGGAAACTTCAAAATCCACTTTTGAAAAATTAAAAAAAATTAAAAGTGGAATAATTCACCATGGGTGGCAAATGAGTCCCACCACAGGGTCAATTTTGAGTTTTCTACATTTTTGAGTACCCATTTGTCATAAATGGGTTCCAACATAGTTTACCAGAACTAGGACTGATTCACCTAGAATGGCGAATGAGTCCCTCCAGGCCTGAAAAACATCATCAACAACATTTAAAAAGTAATTTATAGTCCTCATCAAGGTTCCAGGTGTACACTTTCAGTCTGATTCATTTCAGTTGCATTTTTCCATTCATTTGTAGGTGATTTTGCAATACACAATGTGTTTTCAAACAAGTCATATTTCTTAGGTTTTTCATATTTAATCAATCAATTTTATCAATTAGCTGCATCTAGATCATTCCATTTAGTCATAATTCCATTATACATAACTTAATTTGAATGAACCCTTTAGCCTTTTTTTCCCTACCTCTCTCCTTTTAGGTGAAAAAACCTAGAAGAGTTAGAGAAGTGCATACGAGCCAAAAATCTATGGTTCATTCCCTCAATTTTTTTTGAAAATTCTAAAAAAGTCCTAACTGAGACTCATTTTCCACCCTAGGTGAATCGATCCCTTGTGACCCTTGAAACTATCTTTTATAGAGCTGAAAACCCTGTGTTTAGGATTCTATTAAGTGCCCTTTCATACCTATATCAGTTAGTTGCATTTTTGTAACATGAATTTCACTAGATCTCACTTGGAATAGCTCATTTCATGCATTTTGTAGTTTTAAATTTTTGCATTCGAAAAAAGTGCATTTAGCTTGCATCTTTGCATGCAATTTCCTTAAAAATCTCTAAAATTTTGCATCTCCATCTTAGGTACATGAATCTTACAACAGTAAACACATAAAAAACACTTCAAAATTTCTAAAAATTTTGCAAAAAAACTAGTACTGGGACTCATTCGCCATACTGGGCGAATTAGTCCCTGTCTAGATTTTTGACTGTCTGTTCTTGCATCAAAAACCTCATTTTTGCACTTCCTAAACCTCCGAGTATCATATAGTATAAGTCTGGAAAGTTTTAGGAACATTTGTTTTATGCATTTAGCTCAAAAACATAATTTTAGATCACTCATTCTTCAAATCACTTCATTTGCACACATCCTTACATCTGAAAATGCTTCCATTTTTGCAATTTTGCATAACATTGATAAAAGTGCTTTTCACTTTTGCATATACAATATTTATTTTCATACAACTTTGCATTAGTTTGGTAAAATTACTTTTCATTCTTACATGTACATTTTTTGCATTCTTCAAATCTTGCATATATTGGATATGACTGTTTTGTACCTTTGCATATACATTGTCCATATTGCTGAAACATTGCATGAAATGGTTACATGTGCTTTTCATTCTTATTCAAACAATGCTCGTACCTTACATAGTTAGACATGTTAAGAAATATTTCCTATCCTCTCCCTATGAGAGTGTTTTAGTGAAAGAGACTACAACTTGGGCCATTCCTAACGATCATACTTGTTCTTCTCATAATATCTCTCTTCTTGGTGATGAAGATAGTTTAGTAGAAGAATCTTGAATTAATGAGAATTTTGAGAATCCTAGTTTTTTCTCTCCTCTTACCTCTCTCAGTGGAAAAAACATTCACAACCAACATAACACAACCTTATATTATCATGACAACAACATTTGTTCTCCCTCTAGTATCTCTCCTAGTTGTGAAGTAGATACTTTGATGTTATAAAACATAGTCGATGAAGGTCATGGCTATCTTAGTTGTCCCTCTTCACCTAGGGAAACCCCTCCTGAAAAAAAATCTTCAACCATTGATCATTCCCCTACTTGTGATGAAGTCCTTTTAGAAGAACCAACCTATGAAAGTCACAAACATTTGGCTTGTTATTCTCCTTAAAACTCTCCTCCTAGTGAGAATCTCATGGTGCAAACATATATGAACATTGACACATCTCCTTCAACCACTAAACCTTCCCTTGGTGAGGATACTCAAGTGGCATTAGATTCCCCTTCACCAACATATCATTCCAATCAAGAATTTTTTTTTGAAGTTATGATGACACAAGTGGGATCTCCTTTAATTATTGAGATTCCTAAATCACCTTCCCTTAGTGAAAAACACAGAAAATTTTGAGATATCTTGAAATCCATGATACAATCTACTCATAACAATGTTTTGCAGCTGCTAAGTTGTAACTTAGTAACTCAAACCTCTAGAGGACCACACAACACTCCTACACCTTTACCTTTTCCTCAAAAAGTGCCTAGTGTTGAAGATCTTAAAAAGACTCTTGCTAATATATTTGTATGGGAGCTCATTCAACTTTCACTAACATTCAAACTTCTCTTCCATGAAATGTTGGAAATATGGAAGGAAGAGATCCAATATTACATAAAAATGAATCATGTAACATCCTCCCCTCATCCCATACAAGCCACCCAATTATAAATCAAATTCCTTAAACATGAATTACCCCCACTTGAGATTCAACACAAAAATGATCCCTTGATGATACATGTGATCATTAATGAAACTCTAGTTAGGCACACTCTCATTGACAATGGATCATAAATTAATGTTTGTAGCATGGACCTTATACACAAAATTGGAATGAAAAAAAGCTTATTCAACTTAATGATGTTCATATTCATGGCTTTGACAATGTTCATAGGCAACCACATGGGATGATCACATTACCTATTGAGGTCGGACCTGTAGTGCTTCCTACCTCTATTCATATCATGCAAGGACCCCTTCCATACAATTTTATCCTAGGAGACCATGGATTCATGCTATGAACGGAGTCCCATCTACCCTTCACCGTATCATAAAATTTGAATACAAAAACAAGATATATACAATTGATGCTGATGAGTGAAGCTGTGTCAATTGATCACAACACTTCCAATCCTTTCACTCCTAGGTAAAAAATTGAAACAAAGCTCTTTCTTGAAAATTTGAGGTTGTTATATTCTACACCTCCTTTCCATAAAATTTCAAAAATCTCACCCTCATGGTCCAAAGAGTCATATACAAACAATTCATTTTTAGACACAAGTTCTAGTAGTGATTGGAGTTTCACACCTACCTTTATGGGAGAGTGTGCAATATCCCAATCTCCACCCAAACAACCTTGTGTTCCATTCACTCAACTTAGTTCTACCACATCACCCCATGGTGGTGGTGGGGTAAATATAACTCCCATCCCTTGTGTAACAATGACACATAATGATAAAAAGGATTTGTGTTCTTGTAAAGAAACCAATCCTTCCCACAAACACACAACCCCTTCACCTCACTTGGAAGATTGTTATGGTATCAGCTACAATCTTCCTCCTACACAAAATGACATATCATACTTATCAAAGACTTTTCACACCAATCACATTCAACATCTAAAGGAGTGTGGTGCTCTTCCTTGTGCTAGAGCCCCTAATTCCTCTACTTGATACTCACTTTCATCCATTCTAGGATCACCTTTGTCTTGCACTAAGTGGGGGCAAGAGGTTTGCTAGCCTTATCCCTGTATGTCACTTGTCATGGTCTCTTTTGACTAATTGTTAAACTTTCATGAACATATAAGATCAAGCTTGGGATGTGGACGACATGTCTTAAGATTGACTCGCTTGTGACATACTCTCTTTCTTCACACAACTTATCGAAAACATATGACTTGGCATAGGGATTTTTGACTAAGCTCTCATGTACTTCTCTTCTACTTTAAAGAAATTTCTCATAGTAATGATTTTAGAAATTCCTTTAAAAAGGGGGGCATACAATACCATAATTCATGTGTACTCTTGGTTCTTAGTGTAGCCTTGTCATTTAGGTGATGCGTTTATCACTTTGTGGATGACATTGGGTGTGATGTCCTTCATAAGTGTGATCTATATTAGCATATTATATTCCTCTTGGTGGCTTGATGTGATGCGTTGCATCCCCTAAGTTGTGAATATACTATTCTTTGATTGGTCCTCTCTTGGAGACATTAGACACAATGTTCCCTAAGTGACTAACCTTGCATGAACTGAACAAGACTCCTTTGAACATCTTTTGCATTTTACATTTTGCATTTCTTTTTTCCACCTTGCATAATGCAACTTGCATGAATGTGGTACTTTTCTTTTTGTTCATGAGAATTTTTCCTTGTGGTGCCTTGTTAAAGTTATCAAGTGGTATAACTTTAACATGGTTGAGTGGGAAGCCCACCTAGCGGCATGAATTTTCCCCATAGCCACCTTTGTGTTTGTGAGTGCATACCAACTAGCATATGTATCTTACCTTTTTGGGATTTCTCACCCCATAGACAACTAGTTATGTGGCCCTATAGTAAGTATACCTTTGGCCTTTCTCACTCAATGGACAACCAAGAAGTTCCGTCGGCCCAGAGTGAGTACATATTTTCTACCTCGTCTTTCATTCTCTTCATTCTTGTCATTGCATGATTTTGTATCTTGGGGGCTTGACCTACATGTGGATCTCTCTTGAATGTCTACTTTAACGTGAGTTTGAAGCAAGTTCATCCTATCACTAAAGTGGGGGCTAAATGTGCCATAGAAAAAAGGACCCTTTGCTTGACATGAGAAAAAATGGACTTAATGATGCCTTGATTTAGGTGTTGTGAGGTATTTTATGCATCCACACTAAGTCTTGTACCTTTGAAAACTAAATAAAATGCATTTAATGATATATTGTAAAGGTGTTGTGAAGTGTTGTAACACATTTCTACACTTTTCTAAACTCTTCTCATTTTAATTCATCTAAATATTCCCTTTTCATTACTTATCAAGTCCTATTTTAAAGTGTTTTAAAGTCTTGTAACAAGCTTTCATGCTTTTCTAGGAACATCTTCACTATTTACACCTTTCTTATGCTTTATTTAACCCCTTTATGCCCTTATAAGCTGTAATTAAGTGTATTTTTTAATGTAAACCCAACAAACAATATTAAATCCAAAATATTCCTGACACCCATTTTTAGGTCCTAGGTGGGACCCATTCGCAATGGGTGGTGAATGAGTCCCCCTTGGCCCCAAATTCAAAATATTTAAATTTTCTTTTAGGTTTTTATTTAAAAATACCTTATGTCAGCCTGTGATGAGGTTTCACTGGGTTACTAAATCACAATAATGTATAAATAAGTGTTCACATCCATTTTATCCCCAATTCATTCATTCAACCATTCTTCATTATTCATCCATCATTCTTCCATCTCAAGTCAAGCAACTTAGGGTTTTGTCATTGCAAGTCATTAAGAAGGCTTCTAGAGACATTCAAGGGTTGAATATTCCTCCATTGCTGCAGAAATCGAAGATAAATGTCATGGAAAGGTAATCTATTCCATTATTACATGTTTCATTCTATTGTTTCATCATTTTGGTTTAATTACCTAAAAGGGGGTTGACCAAGGCAAAACCCCATTCCCTAACATTCAACATCTTTCTCTCTTGCATTGTGTGTTTTCAAATTTAGAACTCTTGGAAGCTTGGAAATAATTGAAGATCAAGTTGCAAGGTTGTTCAAGTCTTCTTCTCATTCAACAAGTCAAAGAATCAATAAAATCTCATTTTTCAAACTTGTAAATTAGAGTTTCGAAAGCGGACACCTGTAGGAAGCTAAAGTGAATATCAAAAAATTCAGAATCCACTTTTGAAAAATCAAAAATTTAAAAGTGGACTCATTCGCCATGGCTGGAAAAAGAGTCCCACCACAGGGTCAATTTTGAGTTTTCTGCATTTTTGAGTACCCATTTGTCAGAAACGGGTTCCAACATAGTTTACCAGAACTGGGACTGATTCACCTAGAATGGAAAATGAGTCCCTCCAATCCTAAAAAACATTATCAATAGCATTTAAAAAGAAATTTCTAGTCCTCATCAAGGTTCCAGGTGCACACTTTCAGTTTGATTCATTTATGTTGCATTTTCCCATTTATTTGTAGGTGATTTTGTAATACACAATGTGTTTTCAAATAATTCATATTTCTTACATTTTGCATATTTAATCAATCAATTTTATCAATTAGCTGTATCTAGATCATTCCATTTAGTCATAATTCCATCATACATAACATAATTTTAATGAACCCTTTAGCATTTTTGGCCCTACCTCTCTCCTTTTAGGTGAAAAACCCTAGAAGAGTTAGAGAAGTGCATAGGAGCCAAAAATCTATGGTTCAATATCCATTAGAGTTAGGGTTAGGATTCCCAAGATAAGATTAGGGTTAGGGCTAGAGTAAGGGTCAGGGTTAGGGTTGGGGATTAATTAGTGTTAGGGCTAGGGTCTAATTTTGGGTTAATATTCAATTAGAGTTAGGGTTAGGGTTCAATTGATGTTCAATTAGGTTAAGGGTTCTAGGATAAAGTTTGGGGTTAGGGTTAGGGTTGGCATTAGAATTCAAATAGGATTAGGGTTAGGATTACAATTAATATAAGAGTTAAGATTCAATTAGGACTTAATTAGGTTTATGGTTAGGGTTCATATTCAATTAGGGTCAAGGTTTAATGAAGGTTAGGATTGGGTTTCAACTATAGTTAGGGTTAAAGTTACTTTAGGGTTAGGGTTCAATTAGGGTTAAGGTTAGGGTTTAATTAGGGTTGTACAGTTAGAATTAATGTTAGGGTTAATTTTTAGGTTCAATTAGGGTTGAACTTCAATAGGTTAGGGTTACCATTAGGGATATAATTCAATTAGGATTTAATTTCAATAGGGTTAGGGTTAGGGTTCTAAGATAAATCATAGGCTACTTGAGCCTTATAATACAACTAATGTAAATTATATACTTATCCATTTAATATAATGTCCTCATGTTTATACAATATTCATTCTCATCAGTTATATTCAATATCATACACATGTTGTGGTTTTGTACATTCCTAGAAGATAAGCCACTAATATTATATTATTGTGCAACTAAAGAATCCATTATTATAAACACACAACAATCAAATTTCTAAAATGGATTCAAAAAAGTTAATATATCTCGATGTTTCCTATATTATATTATTAATATTAATGTATATAATTCACTGTCATGTTAATAATATTACATTATTAATAGAAATGAATTTATGGGAAAAAATTGAAAAGGATATATCTTGACATTATTTATATAGATTATTTAATAAGATAGATAAGGAGCCCTAAATATATAGCTACAAATTTTAAGCTAGTATTAGAAAGGGGGAATCAAATTTTTCCATCATCTTCGCTGATGTTTTTAAATATTATTTTATAACATATAGTTATAATTTCTCATATAAAAATCCTTAATGTGTAGGCTTTGGCAGCTAAATTGTATTGGCGATGGTGTTCTCAACAACATCAGTTGTGGGCAATAATCCTTACTTCAAAATATCTAGGTGCAGTTGAGAATGCTAATGTTTCCCGCTTTAGTTTAGAGGGGAAGGGCTCTATGATTTGGGGTACCCTTAAAAGGGGGGCCAAGCTGGTCAAGCAATGAATTTTTTGGATTTTCAATAGTGGTCATGATGCTCTCTTTTGGTATGATTCTTGGGATGGTCACCCTCCCATCCTATCTTCTCACCCTCATATGCAAGATTTGTGTCAAAACTTTATTAATGCTGGGTGGTGCCATGTAGCTAACTTCAAGAATCTTCAGGCTATGGGTCAGGTCAATATTTTTAGGTGGAAGGATCCATGGGAGTGGTTGCCTAGTGGTGTGGTTGGGGATTGTCAGGAGCTTGTTGCGATTTTAGCTGGTCGTATTTGTAATTCTCTTCCTAGGAGGGATATGCTGGCTTGGGGCCATGATATAAAAGATAGATTTATTGTTGCCTCTGGCTATCATATTCTTGATAGGCAGTTTTTTGGGAGTTTAGAGGTTTCTTGATGGAAACAGGTTTGGAGTAAGTTTTCCTGGCCTAAGTGTAATTTTTTCTCCTAGTTAGTGGTGCATGGAAGATGTCTTACTTGGGAGAATATTTGGAAGTGGGGGATGCATGGTTCCTCTATGTGTGTTATGTGTGTTGGGTTTGAGGATTGCATTCCTCACCTCTTCTTTTAGTGTTCCTCTGTGAAAGATATCTGGCACTCTTGGTGGAATATCTAGAACTGGCCATACAAGCATGTTTCTTCTTTGGAGGATTTTTGGAAGTGCCAAGGACCTCCTCCTGTAAAGACCTCTTTTCTTCTCATTTCTTGGACCATTGGGCCTAGTTTGATAATTTTGCATATCTTGTTGGAACAAAATCATAGAATTTTCCTAGATAAGAAGCTTCTTGTTGGTCAGCTTTGGCTGAGAATTTTGGGGGTCCTATAG
This sequence comes from Sequoia sempervirens, assembly GCA_007258455.2. Lineage (NCBI taxonomy): Eukaryota > Viridiplantae > Streptophyta > Pinopsida > Cupressales > Cupressaceae > Sequoia > Sequoia sempervirens. Next base: position 20,474 of record VDFB02114389.1, read on the forward strand.
GAGACTTTGACTGCTAAGTGCAATTTGTCTATTCCTATTATTCTTGGTGATCTTGGAGTGGTTAGTTCTTTAGGAATTTCTATTGGGGGAAGGAGAAATTTGGGGGATGTTTTCCATGGGCACGAGAGGGAGAGGGTTAGTCATTGAAATGAAGGATTTTGGCACCCACTTGCTTTCTAGCTCTCCTAGGGTTTTTCACCTAGAAGGAGAAAGATGGGGCCAAAAATGCACAATGTTTCATTCAAGATTAATGTATGAATGGATGGGAAATGGAAGTGAAGTGTGTGTAGATGTGTTTGAATGCTTGTAAATGTAAACAAATGAATGTAAACTAATCTAATACAAAATGTTGGAAAACACAATTTTGATTGCAAATATGAACTAGAAACTTAGACAAATGAAAAAAAAAGTTGATGAGACAGAACATAGTGCACTTGGAGGAAGATTGATGTTACTGTAAGGTTCTGGAATGTCTCATAAATCATTGTTAATGACCACTAGGACTAATTTTCCATGCATGGTGAATTAGTTCTGCTTCTGATGAAAAGTTCTGGAAATAGGTTTTGGACTGCTGGGAGATGAAATCTGACAAAATAAATTTTTTAGGCCTACAGGTGGGACTCATTCACCATGGGTGGAGAGTTATTCCACCTATAAGAATCTGCAAAATCTGGAATTGATTATGTGTAACAAGATTTGCACTTATGCTTTCTACAGGTGTCCGCTTCTGAAACTATCAGATCCAGATCTAAAAATGACTTTTTGTTGATTCTTTGACTTGTTAAATGAAGAAAGAGCTTTAAAAACATTTCAACTTGATATTCAATGACTTCCAAGCATTCAAGGGACCTAAATCTACATACAAACAAGAAAAAGGAGAGATATGTTGAATGCTAAGGCATGGGGGTTTGCCTTGGTCAAACCTTGTTTAGGTAATTAAACCAAAATGATGAAAGAATGGAATGAAGCATGCAACAAATGGAATATATTACCTTGCCATGATGTTTTGATCTTGAAAGTCTACAACATAACATGTAGAATCATCCCTTGAATTTCTTAGGAAGCTCAATGAATGACTTGCAATGTGAAAGCCCTAGCTTGCTTGAGAAGATAGATGAATGAGATTAAGAGAATAAGAGGTGATGTGAAAATGAGGTGAAAATCACTTATTTATACAATTCTTGTACCTTAGTATCTGTTCATACCTCATCACAGGTTGACATCAAGTGATTTTGAATAAAATCCCAAAAGGAAATTTAAAATATTTTGAATTTGGGGCCAAGGGGGACTCATTCTCCACCCATGGCGAATGGGTCCCACTTAGGACCTAAAAACATGTGTCGGGAAAAATGTTGTATTTAATGTTATTTGTCGGGATAACATTAAAAATACACTTAATTAAAGCATATGAGGGCATAAAGAGACCAAATAAAGAATGAGAAAGGGATAAATAGTGAAAATATGCCTAGAAAATCATGAAAGCCTGTTACAAGACTTTACAACACTTCAAAATAGGACTTGTTTAGTGACGAAAAGGTGATTTTTAGGTCAATTGTAATAAATAGAGTCTAGAATAATGTAGAAATGTCTTACAATGCTTCACAACAATTTCACAAGATGTCGTTCTTTGAGTTATAGTACCTAAATAAGCATGTTCAAGCCATGTTACAACATAAAATCATAGTGTAGACATCCAAATTTGGACACTTAATTTATCTAAATTTATCACTTTTCGTCTAAACATCCTCTTATCCGCGTTAATTAAGTAATATTACTATTATTTAATTAATATCTTTAATTCTACTAAATCCCTAAGGTATTTAATTAATAATTAAATACCTTACCCTCTTTTAATCCTCTTTTCATCAAATAAATTAAATAAATATTACATTTATTTAATTCCTCACATGTCATTTTCATCTAATCCTAATCCATTTCCTAATCTCTTCATTGGGATGTGCACATGCCTAATCCTTGATTAGGATGTGTCACATCCTCAACTTTTGCAAGTTGGCTTCTAATCCTCATTTATCTTCTAATTACTAATTAATTAAGCCTAATCATTCTCCAAAGGAATTTTTAATTCCTTTTTATTTGTCCTAAATTCCCTCCTTTATATGTGAATTTTTTAATTCACATTCCATTCTTCCAAGGCTTCTAGAACCTTGGACTTGTCACAATCTCCACATGTGACCAACCTTGGACTTGTCACAATCTCCACATGTGACCAAGTCCCACCTTTTTGGAGCCCACCTTTTATCCTCTAGATCATCCTAGGAATGTTTTAATTCACATTTATCCTCCCAACCACCTTTCTTTTTTCCATGTAGATTTTTGAAGAATTCTAAAATTCCTCAAATGTCTCTTTCACTCCCACTTGGGGACAAGAAATCCCTTTTTGTGGAAATCTCCTCACTCCCCAAGGTGCATGCCCTTTTCCACCTTATATACTTTCTTGACACCTCATCTCCACCTCATATCCCCTTGTCCACTTCACCCTCCACATGTCAAGATGTGAGGGCTTGTGGGTTCTCAACCCACCATAGCCCTTCATCTTGGCCTTGTTGGAGCAATCTTGACCATTGAATTCTCTAGAGAATTTAAATTCTCTATAAATACCCCCTCCTCAAGGGCATTTTTAAGAACACTTTTGATTTGAGCAACTACATGCTGCCCATTTTCTTTCCCCAACACTTTGCATTTTGATAACTACATGCTGTCCATTTGAATCCTCAAGCCTTTTTCAATCATTCAACCATCTTTTTTCATCATTTTGCATATTGAAGCTTGCATTTTAGTCACTCAATCCATCATCTAAGGAGCACACAACCAATCCAAGCAAGGGCCAATCAAAGAGGTATCAACAACAAGGGAGGTAAAAGTGTTTGTGTTTTATCTTATTTGCATTCCTTTTCGTTGAACCACTCTTTTGGCTAATCTTGAGGTGTCCTTGGTATTTTGTTATTCATGTTTCTTAGTTGTTTGCACCTTTAGAGCAGTAGAAATATCAAGGTATACATTTCTGGCACGCCCGGTGGGACCCACACATGGGTCTTGCATTTAACATCTCTTTGAGTTAAGAATTTTGCAGGAAAAACTCACAGAAAGGTGGCAGCGCCCTCTGCTTTACCGCAGAATGTTGGCAGCGCCCTCTTGGCCACTATAAAAAGGTGGTAGCGCCCCACATATGAAAGTTTTATTCCTTCTAACATATTTGTTGTGATTAGGGACATATTTAGAGGGCTTTGCTAACACTTTTTTTGTAGTGGGAGGGGCACAACTTCCCTTTTTTCTTTAAAATCTGACAAATTTTACCGCAGAATGTCGGCAGCACCCTCTTGGCCAATATAAAAAGGCGGTAGCGCCCCACATATGAAAGTTTTATTCCTTCTAATATGTTTGCTGTGATTAGGGACATATTTAGAGGGCTTTGGTAACACTTTTTTTGTAGTGGGAGGGGCACAACTTCCCTTTTTTCTTTAAAATCTGACAAATTTTACCGCAGAATGTCGGCAGCGCCCCCTTGGCCACTGTAAAAAGGCGGTAGCGCCCCACATATGAAAGTTTTATTCCTTCTAACATGTTTGCTATGATTAGGGACATATTTAGAGGGCTTTGCTAACACTTTTTTTGCAGTGGGAGGGACACAACTTCCCTTTTTTCTTTAAAATATAATAAATTTTACCGCAGAATGTTGGCAGCGCCCTCTTGGCCACTATAAAAAGGCGGTAACGCCCCACATATGAAAGTTTTATTCCTTCTAACATGTTTGCTGTGATTAGGGATATATTTAGAAAGTTTTTTTAACACTTTTCTGGCAGTGGGAGGGGCACAACTTTCCTTTTTTTCTTAAAAGTCTAATAAAGATTACTGCAGAAAGGCGGTAGCGCCCTTCACAGAAGTGCGGTAGCGCCCTCACAGAAGTGCGGTAGCGCCCCCGTAGAAGTGCGGTAATGCCCTTCACAGACCCGCGGCAGCGCCCTTCACAGAAGTGCGGTAGCGCCCTTCACAGACCCGCGGCAGCGCCCTTCACAGAAGCGCGGTAGCACCCCAAAATAGCACAGTTTAGAAGGTAAAATAGGCGTTTTGGCTTCATTTTTGCTCTAGTTTTTTTGCGGTTTTCACGTGATAACTCTCTAACATTGTGGTGGCAAGGATATTGCTATTTTTCATTAACGTTTTGCAGCATATTGTGGTGAAATTTGACCAAAGACGAAAAATAGGACAACTAACATTTGTTTGCAGGGTCATCTACATAATCAAACTTTAAAAAAATTATCTCTATTGTTTTCAAACATAGTCTATTAGGGGGATTAAATCTCACTGTTTGCTGTGGTTGTTTATTTTTGTGTTACCCAAGGGGGCATTGATTTGTTTTCACTTTCCCCTTGCACTTCGTGTGAGCCTGGGGAGTAGTTGGAAACAATTGGTGTCTTCCTTTTAGTGGGACCTGCTTGGGGATTTCATCACCCCAAGGGACGATTCCAACCATGTGTACCGGCGGGGTATATAAAGGGGGGAGAATAAAAGTTGTACCCCAATCCAGTTGCGTCGTAATTGGCAGAGCGTCAAAGCTAGGGTGATACCTAGATAGACGTGAAGAGTTGGTTCGAACCTTTCAGTATCTCACTGGAGTTCCCAACTCATGCTTGTGACGAACTGGTGTTCACGGTTGTGCCTCACGTACCGAGAGTATATCGAGGACTCCCTAGAAGCCTTGTGCATCCTAGATTAAGACTTTGCCTTGCCATACCCATAATATTAATCATAGGATTGTGCTTGCTTGAGGTGTTTTCTTGTGAAAATTCTGTCAAATTTTGATACTTTTGACTTGTTTCATCATTTTGTGTCCTTGCCATAGCCTTTGCCATCAAAAACCAAGCTTTGTCCAGAAGCGTGGTAGCGCCCTACACGAAAGGCGGTAAGCCCGAGAAATGTGTTAGCGCGATTTACGCGAAATGCGGTGGCCTGATTTCTTTGACTGTCTATGCCCTTGATTTTTGTTGGAAGCGTGATTTTGCTAAAAGCATACGATTTTGCTGAAAATGCCCGATTTTCTGGCCGGAAGGCTGTTTACACCCACGATTTTCTGCGGAGATGTTGACTATGCCCCTTAACTTCCGGGGCTGCCATTTACAAACCGTGCATCAGATTGACTTCGTTCAAAACTAAAGTTGCTTAATTTTTTGAGCTATATCCGGGTACCTTCCATTTCATCTTATCAAAGGGTTGACCATCGGGGCAGCCACGCCGCATTCGCGGCGATGGACCGCTAACTTCCCGGGGCTGTCATTTACAAACCATACGTCGAATCAACTTCGTTCAAAAACCAAAATTTCTTAGTTTTTCAATCTCTATCTAGTGGTACCTTCCATTTTCTCTTATCAAAAATTTGACCATCCCAGGGCGGCCAAGCCCCGCATTGCAGCATGGACACGCCCCTAACTTCCTGGGGCTGCCATTTACAAATCGTACTTCGAATCAACTTCATTCAAAAACCAAAATTGCTTAATTTTTCAAGATCTATCTAGTGGTACCTTTTATTTCTTCCTATCTAATCAAAAAAATCCATTCCTTTGATCATCTAATCAATCTAAGCACACCAATCTGATCAAGTTCATCCAATCACAATTATCCAATCAACATCATCTAATCATTTGATCCCATCTAATCAAACTGATCTATTACTTTAATCAAATTTATCAAATCATCTACCCGATCCAATCATCTGTCTATCGAATCCTATCAAAATCAAAAGCAATCCCATCCAATCATCCTAATCTGAGCTTTTGTCCAATCCTGATATGAGCTTGACCAAAATCCTGATTTGAGTTTTAATTTGTTCCCATCCAAAATCTTTTATCCATTCTATTTATCCTTTCATAATCATGAATCCTCATCCTCCATCAATAGTAGTCAAGGGAAACCCTAATTACGTGGATGATGATAACGAAAGTCTTGTCGATCAAAAAGAATATGACATAAATCCCCTTGATGCTATCGTCACTAGTAAGGTTTCTCCACCCACTTTCCACAATCCAATCACCCCTTCCAGTTATCTCGCTATGTCTTCATCCACGCCTAATCATGCTCCTTATGCCACCCTTGACAATGGATATCCAGTATCTTCTTCATCCCCATATTTGTCATGTCCTTCATCTACATCATCCCCTTACACAACATCTACATCCTCTTATCCTCATCTTCCATCCCAATACTCCTATTACAATTCCCCATCCATGTCCCCCTATCCTAATCCTCTTTTCGAATCTTCCCATACTAATCCTACATCCACACCCTTTTACCTTAATCCTACATCCATGTCTCCTCATCATAATCCATCATCCCAATACCTTTATTATAATCCATCCCCCACATCCTCTTGTCCCACTACACCACCTATATCCTCTTGTCCTAATCTATAATTCATGTCCCCCTACCTTAATTCACCACTCCAATATCCTTACCTTAACCCTCCATCTACTCCTAGTCCTCCATCCAATCCCATTCATACATCTACTCCTAGTCTTCCATCCAATCCCATTCATCCATCCCATCCTATTCCTCCATCTACTCCTAGTCCTCCATCCAATCCTAGCCCTCCATCTACTCCTAGTCCTCCATCCAATCCCATTCACTAATCCAATCCTAATCCTCCATTTACTCATAGTCCTACATTCAATCCCATTCATCCATCCCATCCTAGTCCTCCATCTACTCCTAGTCCTCCATCCAATCCTAGCCCTCCATCTACTCCTAGTCCTCCATCCAATCCCATTCATCCATCTACTCCTAGTCCTCCATCCAATTCTAATCCCCCATCTACTCATAGTCCTACATTCAATCCCATTCCTCCATCTAACCCTAGTATACCAATCCACAATCCCTCATCCATTTCTACCACCCTAGCCAAGCCAACCATATGCAAGTCTCTCGTTTCAGAAGTTCTCCAAGGACTAATTACAAAGAAGCCATCCCCAACTCCACATCTTGAAGTCATGGAACCATGCCATCTAGATCCATCATCCACAGTCACTAGTGATGAGACCCTTCTCCATACCACACCTATTATTGACGTTACCACCCATAGTGCTGCTCAAACCATTGAAACCATTGAACCCACTAAATCCATTGCACCCGCATCTCCTACTATGAGAACCACCGAATCCATCGAAAACACCCAATTCCAATCCACTCCCTCTACTCCTAAATCCACCCAATCCATCGAAGACACCCAAATCCAATCCACTCCTCCCACTCCTAGTAGCACCAAAGCCCATTCCAATGAACCTCATGAATCTTCCATCCCTCCATCTTCCCCACTTGAAGAGTCCCAACAAGACTCTGTTACCATGCCTTTCGCACATGATGAGTCACGCCAAGGGTCTAATCCAAAGCATGCCATCATATCCCCTTCTCCAAATCAAGATCCTACCATCCCATCTAGTCCACCTCAAGATCACAGTCCCCCATCAATTCCATCCCATGATCCCCTTGTCATTCAAGCTTCCACCGCTCCATCTCCATCTCCATCGCATGAGCCTACTACCACAATTCCAGATCCTATCATGGCCCTTACTCCCTCTCCTAATATCACCTATCCACATGCTGCTATCCCACCATCTCCCTCTCATGATCCCCCGTCATCGCCTAAAAATGCTATCCCCAAACCGCTTGCATATCCCCTTGGACCTCTCACATTCCTCCATGGCGGTCTCCTCGCAGAAGAAAAACAAAGCATATACACCAACCCTCCTCTTCCACCTAATAATGAAC